>JAPPVO010000029.1:61306860-61571889 GCA_030407325.1 Camellia japonica
AAAATTTATTTGTTGCCTAATACATGGAAATATGCAATGACATCGTTTAATAGGTAGGGAATTTGTGCCTGTTTGGCACAGCTTATAATCAGCTTATTCCAGCTTTCAACTTAATTTAAGCTATTTTGATGTGTTTGGTTTAGCTTATAGCTTATAGCTTATAGCTTTTTGGAAGTCAGAAATCAGCTTATTCTTTGAGTGGGGCAGGAGATGCTTTAAGAGATAAGCTGGAAATCAGCTTAAGCTGAAAGTTATAAGCTATAAGTTGTTTAGGCATAAGCTATAAGCAGTTTCCCACAGCTCTACCAAGCAGGGCCTTTATTGGTGACGAATTACGTTCGTTGCAAAATATATATATATATATATATATATCTTGTGACAAAAATGTTCGTCTCCAATGAACTAAAATAATTCGTGCCAATGCAAATGAAATTGGCGCTTGAATTTTGCAGAAGAAATTTTTTTTTGTCTCCTATACGTTTGACAAAAATTAAAACAAATGACAAAATTAATATTTTTTCATCTTTGGGTTAAATTTTAAGACAAAAAAAATTTTTCATCACCAAATTTCATCACAATAACTTAGATTTCTTGTAGTTTGCATTTGGAAGCTCAAGACTCTGTTTTGAAAGCCCAAAATTATTGTTGGTCGCTTGAGCGAAGGATTTGTCACTCGAGTGAACATTTTGAGCATCCAGTAATTTTGCAATCTCTTACAGACCGCTCGAGCGACCACTTGGTGGCTCGAGCGAACCCTTTGTATTTTGTCGGACCACTTGAGTGTAGGAGTTATTGGCTCGAGCGTAGTTTTCACCCAACCAGTACTTTTGCAAGTAGAGCAGTCTGCTCGAGCAACAAAGGTGTGCTCGAACGGCCAGGCCAAATTCAGCATATTTTTGAAGGACATTTGGTGTTCATATTTTTGTTCCCATCCTTTCCTGAGCATATTTCGGTATGATTTATGAGTCATTAAAGAGTAATAGGCTAAGAAATGACATAAGTAATTGAATTAGGACTTATGACACAAAACCGAGATCCGAGAATGTGATTCACGTATATAAGTTATAATAGAAACCAATGTAAAGAAAGCTAAGCCGTAATGGCCATATGAATGAGTGATAATGAGACATGTTTTGTGCTATGTACATTTGTGTTTGTAGGTCAAGACTCGAAGACTGACCAACCATGTTTGGAAGCTCACTGTGAGTAACATTTCTGTAAAGATATGTTGATATGTACTATATTTGAAATGTTATACGAAAGTTATATGATACGATATGTTTATGAAATGTGATTTTGATTCTGTGAACGAATATCCATTTTGCAAATCTGGTATGGCATTCAATGATAGTTCCAAGTCATGCGGGACGGCATGTTAATGCGGGTCCATGACATAAATGTGGTACGAGATCTCGTTAACCACTTCATTGCTGTGATATGTGTTTAATCGCTATCCGGAACCGATTACTCTAGTCGGAAGACGATATGAAATGTTCTATTGGATGTAACCATTATTATGTTCAGGTATGAGAAATAATTCTGTTATGATCTGTTTTATGAATATGATATGTTCGGAAATCGTTCACTAACCCCTTTACATTAATGTTATTCACTAGGCTTTAGCTCACTGTGTGTATATATATGTAAGTGAGCGTGTGCAAGACCAGTCCTGAGGGCTTCTGTCTGACTTCCGTTTTGTCAAGCCAACCATTGTGCCTCACGTGGAGGTTCTTGAAGCGTCGTGTGATATAAGCTCCAGTTGTTTTTGTATATAAGAGTTGATCTGTTTTGTAAGTTGTACTTAAGATGATATAATTAAGTGTGTGGGTATAATGAGAGAATAATTTTCGGATATGTATATAAAATTTTAATATTTTGTTTCATATAAGTCTAAACAACTCATTGGAAGATTATATTTATGTATTTGCTTCCACTAGCCCCTTATTCAGTAATTCTGTTTTCGAGGCCGTATGTAATCTTAGGATTATTGGCCGGTTATGACACTACCTATAGGGTTGGTTTGGGTCGTGACACTTCTTTTCTCTTTCTTTTGCAATGAAATTTACAGGAAACACCTGTTTGTTCAATTACAAACAAATTTAACATTATTGTTCATAAATGAATAGTGATAATAATTGTAAATTATATGTCATGTGAATAATGGGATGATCATGGTGAAATATTATATGAATAGCTGGAGTAAATTATATGTCATGTGAATAATGGGATGATCATGGTGAAATATTATATGAATAGCTGGAGTACATGTTCACATGAACAGGTTATAGCACATGACAACCCAACATTGACATGAGGGGGGAACAGTCACACATTACAACAACAAACCAGCAAAAACAAACATGATGTAAATGTCTGCGATGGGTACGATCTTGTGTTGTTAATGTTGCCATCGGTTTGTAGTCATTACCAATATCTAACAATCTGATGTAAATATTGACATTATGTACAATGGAATTTAGATTGAACCAAAAAGGGTTGACAACCATCCAAGATTAGGGACTCTACATCAACAAGCAACAATACTAACAACTTTGTCAATATCTACATCATATTCCTTTGACATCAGAAGGTGAATATTGGCATTGATGTCAGAATGTGAATACTGACATTATGTTCAGAATGTAATTATTTCATCACAATCAACAACACAACAACACTAATAACTATGACATTGACACAAGGGAGGAGATAGGGAGTGTATTACAAAATAACACATGACAATTTAAGACAAACAAGTCATTAACAGTCTGATGTAAATATTCATATTATGTATAATGGAATACACATTAGGAACAATACCAACAACTCTGTAAATATTTACATCATATTTTTTATTGATGTCAGAAGTTGAATATCTACAGTATATTCATACTGTGAATATTGACATTGAAGCAGATATTTACATCAATGTCAATATTTACACCATATTCACATCATATTTGGTCACCCTGTAAATATTGTACATTTGACAATATAATGTTTACATCATATTGCATCATATTTCAATTTGGAGGGAAATTGAGGGTTCTATGGACATCAACAATTAGGAATACCAACATTGACAGAGAGAATAAAACAGAGTTCATTACCAAATCACAACCACAAACAACATTAATAACAAAGGAATGTAAATTATACATTTGTTTGTTAATGTTATTCATATTCAACAAAAAATCAACATCACCAACATGGACAAAGAGTGAAAATAGGGAGTTCATTACAAAATGAAATCCAAAACAACAATAATAACCGGGGCAATGTAAACATATACATTTGTCATTAAATTATATTATCATTGATTGAAAAACAAAGGATGGAACGATAGTGCTTATTTTTGGTCCTCATTGTGGGTAGGATATGTAAATCGTTGGCCGGCGAGAACCAAGGAAGAATAAACCCCAATCCTTTCGATCTAGACCTTCGCAATGGTTCGTTGATGTGGAATAGCAGTGGCCGGCGATGGTTGTCGTGGAGGACAACGGTGGTGAGGCGATGTGAAATCTAGGGTTACGGTTTGGGAATTTTTTGGTGCCAATGAAGTTTTTTTTTTTGGGAATGAGTGTGTTGTGGAGTGAAAAGATGGAATAAGAACAGTTGGGTTTTCAAAATGGAGTATGCATGGGAGAAATGGAAGGAGGGTATTTTGGTCTTACTACACTGAATGGGACCTAATGGAATAATCAAAATGATTTGGGTTTTATGGTATAAACGTCATAGAAATGGGATTTATGAATAAAGCTCCCTAAATTATATTAGCATCAAAATTATGTTATTTATTTTTATGAACCCTATTCGCTTAAAAATGGAAACCCATGGATATAACTATTTATTAAGTGTGGTTTTGAATAATTATTTTGTAAGTACCACCACGGAGATCCTATGGTTTGGAAGACTTAAATAACCTTTGGCCCTCTGATTTGTGACTTTAGTGACCCTCTAATTGTCACTTGGGTGACCCTCTGCTGTGGAGCAAAGTGTTATGCGGAACTAAATGTTACACTATTGTGGGATCCACCTCTAGAGTTCGTACGAGCCACCTCTTGAGTCCATACATTTGTAACCATTGAACTGCTGTTCTGTTTTGTATCGTGATTATGATTATTCTGCTTATATAATTTATGTATTATATTTCTGTTATTTAAAATAATTTATTTATTCGAACCAAACTATTCGCTGAATGATTATCCATGGTGATTTTTATACCCTTATGCTCTCAATATAATATTTATGATTCTGTCATGTGTTTATAGTTGTTAAACACTTTTAAGTGATGAGGCTTAGGGAGGAGTGTTAATTCATTGTTCATAAGTGGAAGTAGAAGGACAATTGCAAGGGGCAGACATGAGGCACTTTGTAAGCATAGTGTAGCTAGCAATGTCAATAAATAAAAGCTCCAATGTATAT
Source organism: Camellia japonica (assembly GCA_030407325.1). Lineage (NCBI taxonomy): Eukaryota > Viridiplantae > Streptophyta > Magnoliopsida > Ericales > Theaceae > Camellia > Camellia japonica. The sequence continues at coordinate 61,311,286 of JAPPVO010000029.1, forward strand.
TTTTAATTAAATAAATATTTAGGTATGCTTTTATTTTACTTCGCTGCACTATTAATTAGTTATGACCTCAGCTATTGTTTTGTCGCGACAGCTAATCTCTGAGTATCGAGTTTGAATTGTGACAAAACCTTTGTTTTAATATTTTAAGAGTTATATATTTTTCTCCATTTAGTTATGCTAATTATGGAGGACTAATGGTATACATGTAATGGTGCATAATGGTGTGTTAAGGGACATTAGTAATATGTTAATGCGTTAGCAATTACAAAGAATAATAGAGTTAGTGGGTCTTACCATGAGGGTGTGTGAGTTACATGTAGGTTATAGTCATGTAATCTATGTAATGGAATGATAAGTATAAGAATGAGAATGCAATGATAATAATACAAGTGAAATAGCAGAGTTATATTATTCTTCTTCAATTATTTTTTAAATTTGTACGAGTATTGTTGTATAACTATTTTTATTTCAAACACTAAGGTAGTGTTTGGTTCACTAGAATAAAATAGAATAAATTATTGCATCAAAATATTCATTTTCATATTTGGTTGATTAAAAAAATAAGGATAAATTATGTAAATGGTTCTTGTAGTTTATACGATGTGTCAATTTTATCCATGTTGTTTCAATTTATTCGATTTTGTCCCTTAATTTAACAAATTATGTCATTTTAGTCCAATAAATAACGGTTGTTAAGTTTGGTGGACGGAAAGTCTACACAATGTGTCAATTTGGTCCCTGTAGTTTACACAATGTGTCAATCTGGTCTTTATTGTTTTAATTTGTTTGATTTTGACAGGAACCAAATTATCACTTTGTATAAACAACAGAGATCAAATTGACACATAGTTTGACTTTCCGTCCACCAAGCTTAACAACTGTTATTTATTGGACTAAAATAACGCAATCTATTAAAGGGGCAAAATCGAGTAAATTGAAACAATAAGGATCAAATTGATACATCGTGTAAACTACCGAAACTATTTGTATAATTTACCCAAAAAATAATGACAAAATGTATTAATTAGAAATGGAATCATCATTCACAATTAAAAAAAAAAAAATCATTCCATACAAGAACTTAAAATGATCATTTTATTTAATTAGAACTCATTTCAATAAACTAAATAAACATAAATTTAAATGAATAACGAATGGAAAGCAACGCAACTCAATCAATTCCAGCAGCATTCCTAATCTAAACGCAAACGTTTTCTTCAAAAAGAACTTCTATTATTCTCATTCTTTCTTATCTTTTTGATAAATAAATAATACACACACGCAACCAAGTTTAAAAATAAGCAAATCGTGACCAAGATCACAAAAATAATGTGTGGTAGGTACTCTTCATCTGCAAGCAAATTGACTAACAAACAAATTGTCGTTCCATTCTTTTTTTTTTTTTTTTTTTTTTCGTTTTACTATAAATAAATTAACAATAATCATCATTCCATCACCTATTAGCGAGTCCCAATTCATTTCCCTGTTTGCTCTGTCTTCACATCTTCAACAACCCTTTCAAGAACAAAAGCAATGGTTCTCCTCTCAACTATTTTCAGTTGCATCATGCCATCATCGTGGTCGCCACGCATCTCTGACGATGCCAACGGCCAAAACTTGAAAGCTCGTTCGTCGGAGAAACCCAAAAGGAAAGCAACAAAATCATCAGGAGCTCCAATTGTGTTGTCATACTTCCCTGTAAATTCCCAACTCTCTCGCTTGTAGTTATTTATTTATGAAGCAGTTCAGTTTGATATGGTATATTTGGGTATTGCTATGGTACTACCAATTGATGAAGGCATAAAGACATGAGTCCCTAGTTTATGGGTATGCCTTTGGTTATTTTTTTACTATTACGCATGAAGACTTCAGTCCTGGGTATTTACTCATGTGGACCTTACAACTTCATGTCTAGTAGTAAAAAAAATTGTGATAAATTTTTCTTTGCATAACAATTTTTTGTTTTATTTTTTTAATCTTTTTAAGAGTGGTAAATTGGGTCTATCTTTTGTACTTTGATGAATGAATTTTTTTTTATCATATGTTAGTGAGATCTTCTATGATTCGTATTCATCAATTTTCATATCAATAAACTTTTTATTTATTTTATTTTATTTCATTTTATTTTTAAACGTGGTTCTCGACTTTATTGGGTTTATTGGTGATAAGTCTATTTCTAAGGGAAATAAGGATTGATCTTTTATGGATATAAAAACATGATTAATGTAATAGTTTGGTAAGAAAAACAAACCATTGTTTTGATTTATTTATTTTTCCATTTTTACACCATTGTAGTTAGATCACCACTAGACCATTGGTGCAGCCATCAAAAAAATGCTTGAAAAGTCGTCGGCAACAGCTAGTGTTGTGGTGGTGACATGGACAGATAGTTTGACATATAAGTGACATGTGGACAAATAGAAAATGACATATGAACAAATAAATAGATGATACTTGGACAGATAGGTAATATGAACAAATAGATGGAAAGTGGACATATAGATAGATATACAAGAGTAATATAGTTTTTCAAATTATTTTGTCATTTTAGCTTCAAAAATTTTGAAATTGGATTTAAGTGCCAAGTGCCCTTAATGATTTGTAATATAAGGACAATAGTTAAGTAAGACTTCTATTATGGTGTGTTCCCTTTGTAATATAATCACAATGCTTCATAATTGATATCATAAAATCTAATAACCTTTTCTTATAACAGTGTTGTGTGTATAATAGTATTTGGAAAGAAGTATTCTAAATGAAAGCATATAATGTATATCCCTCACCACCCCACTCTCACCATCACCGTCACGACCACTAGATTCACCACACCATCAGCACCTCCATTACACCACTACTCCTACCCACCTCAGCACTAGCACCACCTCATTCTCTTCCACTACCACCACCAAGATACCACCTCCACCTCAACACTATCACCACCACTGGCAACACTACCACATCCGCATCCACCTTATCTACCACCTCCACCTCCACCAATGCCATCTTTTTCCACCCCCACCCCCACCCCCACCACTACCTCCTTCACCACCATGCCACCATTTCCTGCACTATCCCCTCTACCACCACTCCACCATTGCCACCTCCTCCACTATACCACCTCACCACCATTAGACAAAAGAAATTAATAAAATGAATGGATTAGTTGGATTGATTTGTTCAACTCGCCCAATTCAATTCAATCTACTTATTAAATGTATGGAGTTGAATTGTATTGTTTTATTGCACAATTCATTTTGACTCACCTAAACTTACCTATATTTAAAAGTAAACTAAATTGGAAGTCCTAATTTTAGGTGCCACGTGGACCATAAATGGGTCTAACAATTTAACTAAGTCCAACTTTAGGGATAAAATATAAATCACAAACTTTTTAAAAACTGGGATGGGTTAGGCAGGCCACCGCCCGTGCTCACTCCTATGGGGATTTAGCTCTAATTGTGTAATGCATGGTATAGTTGAGATGAGTGATTTGGATGATTCAAAAAATGGTAGTTGTGATTTTGTGTAATTATTGGATGGTCATTAATTTTGATGTATATGCATACAAAGTGTATAAAAGGGAATTGGGGTGGGTGCTATACAGGGCACAATAGTCATTGTCTCATTTTGATGATCAAAACTATTCACTTTTTAATATACATTCAAAAACCCTTTCATCGAATGCATATAAAAAAAAAATAAATGTTAAATGTAATTTAAAGTATAAAACTGAATACAAATAATATTGGATGAAATAGTTACCGATGTTCGATTACCTTGAATTTTTACAAGCATGTTCTATTCGATGTAAAATAAAAAATGAATGATTTAAATAATCAAAATAAGACCCGAAATAAGCCACATCAGCTGCAAAAAAAAATGGTTGCTTTGCCTACAAAGGCCACCCCAATTCCATATAATAGTGTGAAAATGTATTTTAAACTAGGGTTATCTAAATTTTACTTTAGTCTATGTAATTTCACCCTTGTAGTTTTATTTAAATTTTCCTTTGGTCCTGTAGTTTTAAATTGAACAAATCGTTGCACTTTAAGTATAATTTCAATTTATTCGTTCCATTCAAATTGGAGGTTAGAATTAATAATTTTGAACACACTTGTCAATTTAGATGGAAGAATAAAATTGAACAAGTCACTACACTCTTTGCCTCATTTGGAAACAAGCTATTTTAATTTTTTTTTAATTTTTTACGAAAAGATATACAAAAAAGTAAAGAGAATGATGTAACAATTAATAGAGAGTTTTTGACTTTTTAGTTAAAATCTCAATCTCCAAATGAGAAGTATAGTTTCAATTTGGTCATTCTATTCAAATTGAAAGTTAGAATTAATAATTTTGGGAACACTTGTCAATTTAAATAGAAAAATCAAATTGAAACTGGATTTAAAATGTAAGAAACAATTATTCAATTAAAATAATAAAAGTTAAAATAAAATTTGAGTCAACTATACAGATGAAAATGTAATTAACCCATTATACTATATGAAAAATGTTATAGAATTGTAATTATGTAGAATTTTTTTATCCGTAGTGACATGTAAGGGTCCACCCGTAAAAAAAACAAATGAAGTTGAAAATGACAAACAAATTAAGCGGCAAAAGTCTTTAAATGAGAGAAGCAAATCATTCTGAAAAGTCTTTGATAAAATTGGAACATAATTAAACAGACAAAATAAAATATGATTATATATATATTATATTTATAATTTTATATTTAGAATTATCAGTGAGTGATAAATTTTTATTTGTATATAAATTCTATAACACATCAATTGAAGATAAAATTTTAGACAAAAATGAAGAGTATGTAGTAATATTTTTCCAAGTGATACTTTTGTCATAAAGTGGGAAAAAGGATCAATCAAAAGCAACCACAACAACTTGGAAGGAAGCAGAGAAGTAGAAAATAAAAACAATCAAAGCAACCATAAGAACTTGGAAGGAAGCAGAGAAGTAGAAAACAAAAAAAAAAAATAATAAATAAATAAAAACTTCCTCCCCAAGCTAATTGACATATCTGGTGGGGTAAAGAAAATAGAAGGAAACTGCATTAGCCTATTTGGTCTTCCGTGCTCTACAAGCTCATTGACTAACATAAAACAGACCTCATATTTCTCTCTCTGTCCCTCTCTCTCTCTGTAAATAAAGCTCACTTCTCAACTCAACTTTTATATCACTCATCTTCTCATTCTCTCACCTTTTCTCATTCCAAAATCATTTTCAACTTCATCCAAGAAAAAACAGCTAAAAGAATATGGTTGTTTTCTCGGCCATTTTCAGTTGCTTCTTTCCATCATCACCGGCACGGGTTTCTGACGATGCTGGAAGCCAACAAGTGAAAGCAGCTTCAATGGAGAAAAACAAAAGGAACACAAAATCATCAAAAGGAGCTCCAATTGTGGTGTCATACTTCCCTGTTAACTCCAGCTGTCTCGCTTGTAGTAATTGAAGTTCATGATGGAATATGTAGTTTTGAGTTTGAAAGTCTTCACAATTCATGTTCCCCTATGTTATGCATTTTCAACTGCACGATGGCGTCTCGTGATTTTTGTATTTCAAAATTCTCACCGCAGCTTGCTGCGTATAGTTTTAGTTGAAAATGCATTAATAACTAAGGGGACATGAAATTTAAGAACAGAGGATCTTAAAATCAGACAAATTTCTTTGAAAAGTACTCTGATGATGGCCAAATCAAGGAATGGATAGAGAACAATAAGTACTTGTTACACAAATAGTAGTGTTACTGGGGTTTCATTCTTGATAAGATCTTCTTAATCAAATGATTTGTGTTGTCTGTGGCCATGGAAATCATATTTCATTGTAATTTCATTAATTAAATGCATTATTAAGATTGTCTTCATTTGTTTGATTTCTCAAAACTCAGGTCATTTTTTGATGTTTATGTATGGTGGTATTTGACAATACTAACCAGAAACCATTCTCCTTCTACTAGCACATGAAGTACAAGTGTAATTAGTGATGTTGATTTATTAACCAGAAAAGAATGGTAGAGAGAGAGAGAGAGAGAGAAACTAGGGGAGTAAATATGTCAATTTAACAGAGTCGATTAGAAGCTTAATGGTTCAAGGGGTTAGTTGGTGTTCTTGTAGATTGTTGTAATCATAACATAAAGACTGGCAGAGTATTGTCAAGAGTTATCGTTGATTTTTCTAAAATTATCTAAACCATTAATTACATAGGTTGAATAATCTAGAAAATTCGGAAAAATCTATAAGACTCTAGAGAGATCTAGAAAAATTCAAAAGATTTTAAAATATTATAGTAAGGTTTTGAAACATTAGAGAAACTTAGAGAAATTTAGAAGGGTCCGGAAGGTTCTAGAATATTTTAGAAGTATAGAAAGTAGTACTATATACTAGAGTAGTTTAGAGAGTCCTAAAATATAGAAAAAGTATAAGCGGGTTAAAATAATCCTAGCCGTCCATTGATTTGGTGGATGGCTATATATAAAGGGAAATGATCTCATTTAGAAGGTGTACCAACAACAATAACAAGAAGTAGAGCCAAGTGTGAACAACAGTAACAAAAAGTAGAGTCAAGTGTGAACAACAATAACAAGAAGTAGAGTCAAGCGTAAGTGAGGTGTACTTGAGAGTTCTTTACATGTACTTCAGTATACTTTGTATCTAAATAAAAATTTACTTTTGTATAGTTATTGTGTTCAATTTACTTTTGTATAGTTATTGTGTTCCAACTCAACAGGTGTACCCAAAATTGTATGGTATATGCTAGAAAATTAGCCAAAAGGGAATTGGTCCCTTGTACAAAGGAACATGTGATTCGTAAGAACAACTTCTGGGCAATGGAAGAGTCAAAAGGGCTCCTGCATGAAGCATACAGGAGGACATTGTTTGGCAGGAGTTCAATTCTGTGTGGGCTTTTAGGGTAACAAGAAAAATAGCAGTTTATGAATTTAGAAAAAATGAATCAAAACTAGCTCAGAATTTGTAATCAAATCAAAGGTCAAAATTCATTCATGTTGTGGTTCCACAATAACAATTTTAAATATTCACAATAGATTTGACATTTTGAGACCATTTCTAATTTGTAATTTTCTAAGTAAGGGGTGGTTTGGGATATTTAAAAAAATCAAAAAAGTTAAAAAGTTACTAAAAAAGTTAAAAAGTTATCACTACTCACCAAAAAAAATATAAAAAAAATTAATTTTACACAAAATTATTACAAACAATTTTGACGTCCCCATAGATACATAACTGACTTTTTTGAAAAAATTACACAGGCGGGGTGCACAAATAACACAGTGTTGTTCGGCCCGTGGGGGCTCATCACGGGTCCCGTTTTGATAATATGAACCGTTGAATGTGTAGAACTCGTCGAGTACTATATGTTTTTAAAAAATCACATTGATCGAATATCGCTAACTATATGATCAAATTAGTTTTTTATAAAAATGAATGGTGTGATAATTAACGATTGAAAAAAACTAAACCAATCAGATAGCTATCGATATCCGATCAACATGATTTTTTACAAGCATATAGTACTCGACGAGTTCTACACATTAAACGGTTCCGATTAACAAAACGGGGACCAGTGGTAGGCACCCACGGGCCGAACAGCACCGTCCAATTCAATACCCAAAAAAGAGAGAACAATCTCCTAACCTATACCACACGCTGTCCCTTAGGACATCCCACCATACAGCTTATTCTATCCCAATCTTCTCCTATACACTAATTTATACAATTTTTTAATATACATTTTTCGTAAAAAATCAAAAAGTTATCCCAAATAATCATATTTTTTTCCTCAACTTTTTAGTCCAAATAGTCAAAAAATACACTTATTTAGGATATCTCAAACAATCCCTAAAAAGTTAATTTTCCTTAAAAAGTCAAAATAGCCAAAAAAAAAAAAAAGTTATACGAACTAGTATATATATAAACGTTTATATAATTTATATGATAATCTGCCACGCGGATTTGTTCTCCAACGTCTATTTTCAAAATTTAACCAATTTAATAAACGACCTTAAAAACTGTACCAAGTCAAATTTTATGGTACTAAAATATAAATTCTAGTCTTTTTAAAAAGTTGGATGGGTTAGCTTAGGCAGGCCACCAGTGATGGTGCAACCTTTCGATCTGATTAGAGCTTTAGGGTGTATTTGGTTTGTGTTTGTAGAGTAATTTTTGAGATAAAAAATACGAAAATTTATTTGGTTTGTCTTTTTTCAGAAATGGTATTGGAAAATTATTTTGGAAAGAGAGTTTTAAAAAAAAAAATTGATTGATTTGATGTGTATGAAAAAGAGAGTGATTTTGAGAAATACGTAACTAAACAAAATTTTGAGATGTTTTTTAGAAAAATTTGTTTGGTTTGAGTACTCTTGAAAATTTATTTGTAGAGAATTTTTCTCAAAAATAAACCAAACAAGGCCTTAAAGTTTCAAAAATTGTGTGAGGCAAGAAGGGAGATTAGGTCCAATGCACAAATGCATAGTACAATTGAGATGAGTGATTTGGATGTCCTTTTGACGACCCATGTCCTTTTGACGTAATATTTCTTTCTATCCGTTAAGCATCTAGGACTGTGATGACGTGTAATCCAACTTTGACTCAATCCCAATGTCATTGCAATGGTACAGGATGATGCTTTTTCAGGAAGTGCTTCCTTTGACTTCCAACTGAGCTACTTTAGCTCGGCCATATTATGGGCTATTTTAAAAAGATATTTAAAAGGCATTTTCGTATTTTTAACTCATTTTGAATTATGTGATCTCTCATATTTGTTACATATTTTTTAAAAAAGATTTAAAAAATTATTTTAACCATCCTAACTTAACCAAGCTACTCGATTCCAGACTTATTTAGGGGTGTTTGGCGTGTTCTAAATAAGTACACTTTTTATCTTTTTGGACTAAAAAGTTGAGGAAGAAAATATGGATGTTTGGGTTAACTTTTTGAGTTTTTATGGAAAAATGTGTAATAAAAAATTGTAAAAATTGATTTGTAGGGAAAAATTAGGATTGAGAGTTGTGCAGCCGTAATTGTTGACTTTTGGTGAATAGTGTTAACTTTTTAACTTTTTAAATAACTTTTTGACTTTTTTATTTTTTTACAATATGCCAAACTTGGCCTTAGTTTGCAAGTGCCTCGACCCATTTATTGATGTAGTACTTAAGTTCTACTCTGAAGTAGGTGACGTGTGATCTAAGAAAATCGCTAGGTTAGGCTCAGCCCAACTCGTTGGTTCAGCCCATATCAATGTTCAACCCACTTTAGTGGGGATAAGGGGGTTCGGCCCACATTTAATGTTTAGCCCATCTCCATGGGTCTAACGATGTTTGGCTCGTGTCGATGGGCCTTAGATGGATTCGGCTCATTTGAGGAGCTCGGCGCAGTTCAAGCCTTGCCCCGGTCATGTTGACCCTCTTCAGTTGTGTTTGTTATAAATAATTATGTTGAAAAGTAATTAATTATAAATTTGGCATAGGCTCAAAGAAGGAATGTGAATATGTCACGTGTGTTGAAGAATTTATTTTGTTTTTTTGTTTTTTGATAAATAGAACTAGACTCATGGTTTAATTTGTGAATAAATCACAACATAAGATTTTGATTAAAAACTTTAAAAAGGGTAAATTATATCTGTGATTCCTATATTTTATTTCTTATATCATTTTAGTCTATACATTTTCAATTGGTTTAATTTTGACCTTTAATTTTAGATTTTATTTCAATTTTGTCCAATTAATTATATCATTAGTGTTTTTTTAAGAAAAAGTATCACTAAAATTAGTTAAGATTAATTAATTAAGTTGAGTAAATTTATAATTTTGCCTTTAAAAATACAGCACATGACACTTATGTGGATATTTTTCATAAAAAATGCTAAGAGTTGTAATCAATTAGGCCAAATAGAGACAGAATCATAAATTCAAAGTCAAAATTGAGTCAATTGAAAGTACATAGACTAAAATGATACGAGGGTTACCATTGCAATTTGTTCATTTAAAAATGGGTAATTCTATTTACACACCATTGATCCTCTTAGTACACACCGTTACTTAGTACACATACATAATAATTTTTAGATTGTGAAAATATCTTAGTTTAATCCTAAGCTAATAAACTGGTATACACTACAACCAAAATGTTCAATTTTTTATGTATGAACATTTAATATTTGATCAACTTTAATAATTTGAATAAAATAATTTTATTCAAATATAAATAATTAAACATTTTATAAATGTTCAACTTTAGTGGTTCGAATTCGTGACAAACGAACAAGTCATCTTCTAAACGAACAAGATAAATAAAAAAGTAAACTGACATTTTTATTGTTGTATTGTTTCAAATCAACAATTTGAGTGTCATTCATGGTGTTCAAATCTTCATAACATATTGATTTCAATGTTTTTAAAGCCATAAATTTTCAAAGACAATAATGTTTTAAGTTTGAAAATTAATACTCCCCTTATCCCAAAATATTAGTCTCTTATTCCATTTTTTATTATCTCAAAATATTAGTCCATTTTCAAAAATCAAGTACAAAAATAGTATAAATTTCTTATTTTGCCTTTCTTTTAAATTCATTAACAACATAAAAAGTACAATTATGACATTGATATTCCTCCAAAAATGTACTATCAAAGGGTAATTTTGAAAAATTAATTTTTTTGAAGTGCAATAATTATACTATCAAAAAAATTTTGATTACTCAAAAGGGACCATTATTTTGGAACGGAGGGAGTAATGAAGATTATGTCATTGTACTTTCTTTGATTATCATATTGCTGTTTCAAAAAAAATAATAATAAATAAATAAAAGAAAAGGAAAAGAAATAATAGCAAAGATGACGATTGCAATTTGTTAGATTATAATGACCAAATTGAACAGTATTGGATGAGTGTTGGTAGAGAGATTTGTTTCAAAAGATATAATGTATAGGTGATAGTGTGTGAAGAGAAATTTGTATTTTTATATGTGAATTACTTGAATGAATACATATACACCTATATTGTCCGTAATAGTCATTTTACTTGAAGATATTATTATCATATAAATTTAATAGTTAAATAGTGTGTGCGGAAAAGATTTATGTTGTGTAAATAGAATCTACCTTTAAAAATTTGAGATCTAATTTCTTAAAAGCATGAAATTCAAATATATATATATATATATATAATTTGTCAAGTATAATATATATGTTATCTATTTTCAGTGTGTCAAGTAGAAAAGTCTTCAAATGACAAAAATAAATAAAGTTGAAACTAAAATTTACCTATAAATTCCATCATAAAAAATGATGATTCATTTAATCTCAAAAAAAATTTTATGGACCAATTAGTCTCATTGATTTTGAAAAGGTATACCTTATTTTTATTATGTTTCCTTTTCTTTTTTTTCTTTTGTGCTAAAAAGGTAAGGTACACAATCTATAGGAATCAAATTTGGGATGAATTTTTATATGAGAATATTTTTTATTTGGAAAATATTTCAAAAGGAGTACAAAATGGCATGATATGGGATTCGTTAAACATTCTAAAAGGATGTGGGATTTTTCAAATATTTCAAAAAGAGTACAATAACTCCTTAGTAAGTTTTGAACAAATGTCAAATGTATATATAATTTTAAATTGTAACATTCTAATATAACACTCAAACGTAACGCTACAATGTAACACTAAAAAACAAAAAAAAAAAATCGTAGTGTATTTTTTCCAAATACAACACTCCAATATAACACTCCAAAAAAAAATTCTTTAGTGTAACATTCCAATGTAACACACAAAAAACTTTTTTGGTATACTTTTCCCGAATGTAACACTCCAATGTAATACTCCAAAAAAATTAGGGATGGCAATGGATAACCTACCCTGTGGGTATCCATGGAGACCCAACCCAAATACATGGGTTTTCCTCTTTTTTCTTATTCATTGGGTAGGGTAGGTGATATTCTTTAAATATCCATTGGGGATGGGTTGGGGATGGGTACCCACTAATTTCCCCATATGTTTTTTTTATTTATTTATTTATTTTTAAGATTCACAACCAAAACTAAATATGCATTCAATTTTTTTCTTTTATTTATTTATTTTTTTTTCAAGTTCACAAATATTTTTTTTTTTTCACAACCAAAACTAAATATACATTCAATCTTTTTTCTTTTATTTATTTATTTATTTATTCAGGTTCATAATTTTTTTTTTTTTTTAAGATTCACAAACCAAAACTAATATACATTAAATCTTTTTTCTTTTATTTTTTATTTTTTTTTCAGGTTCACAAAAAACTTTTTTTTTTTTTCTTTTTTTTTTTTTAAGATTCACAACCAAAACTAAATATACATTCAATCTTTTTTCTTTATTTATTTATTTATTTTTTCAGGTTCACAAAAAACATTTTTTTTTTTTAAAATTCACAACCAAAACTAAATATACATTCAATCTTTTTTCTTTTATTTATTTATTTTTTTTTTTCAGGTTCACAAAAACTCTTTTTTTTTTTTTTTTTTAAAGATCCACAACCAAAGCTAAATACCTCCAATCTTTTTTTTTTTATTATTATTTTTATTTTTAAGGTTCACAACCATTTTTTTTTTTAATTTTTAAGATTCACAACCAAAACTAAATATACATTCAATCTTTTTTCCTTTTTTTATTTTTTTTATTTTTTAAGGTTCACAACCAATTTTTTTTTTTTTAAGATTCACAACCAAAGCTAAATATACATTCAATCTTATTTTATTTTATTTGGCTCAATTAAAATCAAATACACATTAATTAACATTGTCAATTATTCTTGTCAAATTTTATGCATATCTAGAATTTTTTAATTTATTTAAAAAAATTAAGGACGCTGTCTAGTGCAGGTTTCGGTTTGCTTTTCTATGTTATTTTATTTTGTTATGTATTGTAATTTTCAGAATGGTTTGTTTGTTCTGAAATTTCAATTAACGAGTATGAATCTATTTGTTTCATGTTATCACACAATTTATACAATATATATATATATATATGAATGTATTTGAAAATAAGAAAATTGTAGAGAATCGAAACAAGCATGAGTCGTGATTGGTTAGAAATGATGGGTACAAAGATTTTTTGCTGGAAAACAAAAAGGGGATACAAAGTCTTACTAAATAATTTTTTTTAAAATAAAAGAATTTTTCTTAGTTATGGACAGATTTAACTGAAATCAGCTTGTTTCCCAATGTTATGCTTCATTTATTTAGATAGAAAATATTTTTTAATGAAAATTATTTTTATAAAAAAATTAAAAAATATTTTTTTATATTTGGTGGTGGTGGTGATGGAACGAAGGTGAAAGTAGAGATTGTAACATAGTGGTGGGGTGATGGCGGTAGTGATGATGGTAGTGGCTACGGTGATGATAGTGTGATAGTGAAGGTGAGAATAGTGGTGATGGTGTTGTGAAATTAATAAAAATTTAATTGAAAAAACATTTTTTGTTTTTTAAAAGTAACAAACAACAAAATTCGTGGGGACTAAAGGAAGAAGATGGAGGATGGATTTGGTGTGGTAAGGCATAGATATCTTAAAATGAATGGTTCAGATTTGTTAAAAGGTATAATTAGATTTTGGATAAATTAAAATGAATGGCTCAAATTTGCTAAAAGAAAGATGGTTTAATGTCTAAAATGTCCGTGGCTAAGAGATCAACAAACAATTCCTTATTTATGCCCTGATGCAATTTAATATGGGTCTTATAACACTTTCTTCAAACAGGTCTTCTTTCACATTTTATTTCTTCAAGCAGGCTCTTATAACATTGTAAACAGGTTCTTATAACATGTAGGGGAGAGAGTGAGAGTGAGAGTGAGAGAGAGAGATGGTTGTAATTTTTTTTTTAATCTTCCACGTTCTTCCACATTTTTTTTTAATTACTAAAACTTATTTGATTGTCTCAAAATTATATATTTGATTATTATAAAACAAACTTTTTAATTAATTAATTAATGTGTATTTGATTTTGTTGTTGAACCAAATAAAATAAAATAAGATTGAATGTATATTTAGCTTTTGTTATGAACCCTAAAAAAAATAAAAAAATAAGTTGTTAACATTAAATATATTAAAAAAGAAAGAAAAAAGATTGAAGGTATATTTAGCTAAAACCTTAAAAAAAAAAAAAAAGAAGTTGTTAACATTAAATATATTAAAAAAGAAAGAAAAAATATTGAAGGTATATTTAGCTTTTGTTGTGAACCTTAAAAAAAAAAAAGAAAAAAAAAAAAGAGTTGTTAACATTAAATATATTAAAAAAAAAGAAAAAAAAGAAAAAATTTGAAGGTATATTTAGCTTTTATTGTGAACCTTAAAAAAAAAGAAAACAAAAAAGAAAAAAGAGTTGTTAACATTAAATATATTAAAAAAAAAGAAAAAATTTGAAGGTATATTTAGCTTTTGTTGTGAACCTTAAAAAAAAAAAAAAAGGTTGTTAACATTAAATATATTAAAAAAGAAAGAAAAAAGATTGAAGGTATATTTAGGTTTTGTTGTGAACCTTAAAAAAAAAAAATTTGTTAACATTAAATATATTAAAAAAAAGAAAAAAAAAATTGAAGGTATATATAGCTTTTTGTGAACCTTTAAAAAAAAAAAAGAAGAAGTTATTGTTAACATTAAATTAAATATAAAATAAAAATAAATAAAAATGGGGATTAAAGTGGGTTGGGGAAAATCTAAACCCATTAGGACATGGGGAGGGTGGTACCCATGGGGAATGAGGAATGGGGAATGGAGAAAATTTATTATAGGGGAATGGGGATGGAGAAATTAATATCCACCCCATTAACCCCCATTGCCATCCCTAAAAAAAATGATGTGAGATTGTTCAAACCATTCTAAAAGAAGTGCAAAAATTCCTTAGTAAGTATTGGATAAATGTATAATTTCAAACTGTGAGTGTTACGTTTGGGAAAAGTACATTAATGAGTTTTTCAGTATTTTTGTGTGAGTTACGTTGGAGTATATTACATTGGAGTGTTACGTTTGGAATTATATTGATTGGAGTGTTACGTTTAGAAACAGTACACTAAGGAGATTTTTGTGTGTGTTACATTGGAGTGTTACATTTGAAAAAAGGTACACTAAGGAATTTTTTTGGAGTGTTATGTTGTTACATTTGAGAAAAGTACACTAAGGAGTTTTTTAGTATGTTACATTAGAGTGTTACGTTATTGAAGTGTTATATTCGAGTATTACGTTTTTGTTCGTAATATAGGATTTGTTCTATAAGGAGGGAAAATCCAAAACTTCTATAGTTCGTAAGAGTGTAAAAATGGCTCGCGGCCCATGGGTGGCTCGGGGTGGGCCTGATCCATTTAGGCTCGAGACCAGGCCCGTTTGAGCTTGGGCCCGTTTGGGCCTAGGCTTGAGCCTAGCCCGAGACCCCAGGCCTAGGCCATCATTTTGAAGCCTGGCTTGACCCGTGGGTCCGACCTGCTTGAGGCCCAACCCGCTCGAGGCCTAGTGTATTTTTTAGTGAAAAATAATAAAATTTTGGTAGGAAAAAAAAAAAAAAAAAAAAATGTTCAGGCCTCCCCAAGCCCCGCCCAGGCCCAGGCCCATTGGCCCACCTAAGGCTAGAACATCTCCTGGGCCTGGGCTTGGGCCTAATTTTCTGGCCTGTAGGCCTTTCCAACTCAGCCCAAATATTGGCGAGAGCGCGCGAGGGTTGACATGGGCCGACCCGAGCCAAATTTACACCCCTAATAGTACGGATTGCCCAAATGTATAATTTTACATTTAGAGAAACTCACTTTTATTCCTAAAAAATTAAACCCAAACATGTAAGTGACTACCTTTTTGTATAATTTATACTTTAATGGACCTTTGAGTAAATAAGAAAAGAAAAAGAAAAAAGGATTAAATAGTTTACGAGATCACATTCTGAGATTTATTAGTATTTCATCCAAGTTAAAAAGTCTTTGATGAAGTTGGAGCCTGATTAAAAAGACAAAATGAAGTATGATACTTTTCTACGCGAGTAAAAAGGTCCGCACAAAGGAAAATTATACAACAGTCTTGGAGTATTATGTGGTTATACTCCCTTTGTAACAACCCAGATTTTTAATTATTATGTAAATTTATACTAATATATTTAATCTCAGTCGGGAAATATATAATTTATTATATATTATTATGCTAATTTTGTAAAATAATATAATTATTAAAGTTTATGGTCAAAAGATAAATAATAATAATATAGATAATAATAATAATATAATAATAATAATAATAATAATAATAATAATAATAATATAAGTGTGTATAAAATCATAATTAATTTCTGTTGGTATCATATGATAGAGTGTAATTTAATTAAAATTAATTAATTTATATAGTTAACTAAGAATCCGAGGTCAAAATGTTTATTAAGATAAAAACGGATCCATGAAATTAATTAACGAATCTTGGGAAAAGATATCGCTGGCCACGTGTTGGCCAACCAATACTCCCACCTCCTTATAAAAGGAGGTGTTTCGGCTGGGTGAAAGAAAAGAAGAAAAAGAAAAGAAAGAAAGGAAAGAAAGAAAGAGAGAAAGAAAGGAAAGAAAGATAAAAGAGAGAAGAAGAAAAAGAATGGTGGAAGTTAAAAGGGCCTTGATAGTGGAAAGAAAAATAAGGTATTAAAGATAAGGTGAGTTATATATACCTTGAGTCACCAAAAATGTATTTTACTTATGTTTTACTACCCAATTCTGTTTTACACAAGTTATGTTTTATTAGTATATTAATAAAAGTTATGTATATAAAGTTTCAGTTACGTGGTTTTATTTCTAACCTTATTTCTTAAAAGGAAACCTATGGATATGTTTATTTTATATTTTAAGAATATTTGACTATGACCTTATATACAATTATGTTTTGTAAGTACCACCACGGGAGTCCCATGCCTTGGGGGACTTAAATAACCATTGGCTTCTGTTTGACCACTTCGTGGTCCTCTATTTGTCATGGATCCATTGACCTCTGTTTTATGCGGAGCAAAGTGCTGTGCAGAGCTAAGTGCTACACTATTGTGGGAGCCACCTCTAGAATCCGTACGAGCCACCTCTTGAATCCGTACCTCTGTTCTGATTGTGTGGAGCAAAGTGCTGTGCGGAACTAAGTGCTACACTATTGTGGGAGCTACCTCTAGAATCCGTACGAGCCACTTCTTGAATCCGTACCTCTGTTTTGACTGTCACTTCTGTGACCTCTGTTCTGTTCTGTTTTGTTCAATACCGTGGTTATGGTCATTAACTTACATAATTTCTGTATTTTCAGCTTCTGCCACTTAGATGATTTATTACATACATATCTCAGTTTTGCTACTTAAAGGATTTTTGTTCCGACTAAGTTATCTTAAATGTTTGCCAACTAACTATCCATGGTATTTCGTGTCCCTTATACTCTTGATATAATATTTCTCACTCTGCCATCTACTTATAGTTGTTTACCAATTTTCAAGAAACAATGCAATTCAGAAATAGTTTTTGGAAAGTCTTAGACGCGGGGCTGCGGAATAGACACACACAACACTTTTAATGGTATTTTTCTATGTAAATATCGGCCTTTTTGGTCAATGAATTTTGTAATAAAAATAGAAGCTCCAATGATTATTTAGGTACCCTGATTTAAATATTACTTCCGCTCGCATTTATTTAATTTGTTTATGAATTGGCCAGAGGTAACCTTAGTTATTGGCCATCACGATGCTTAACCCTTGGGTACGGGGAGCGGGTCGTGACACCCTTATCAATCACTATTTTATGTCTCTTATGTTCCTTAATCACTTAATACAATATCCCATTTACTTACCTTCTTCACCAATCACAATATCAAAAAATATCACGTATTTTGAGAGGGCAATTTATATGAAAATTGGGCCGAGCTGGGCAATGGGCCGTTATGGGCCAATAGTACGAAGGGCTGAATGAAAAGGTCATAAAGTTACTCCGGTCCGCAAAAGGCGTAAAGTTACTCCAGTCCGTAAGAGGCTTGAAGTTACTCCGGTCCCAAAGAGCTTACGGTAAGTTCGGTCATCACACACAAAGTTATCTCGGTCGGCACCGGAGTATTGGTTATCCCGGTCAAGACAGACCATGGTTAGCATTGGGAGAGCCAAGGTAAGAGCAGTGAATGGAAGAGCTGAGCTAAATTTATCTCGGTCTAGTCTGCGGCTTAGCATAGCCATGCTTACCTCGATCATATTGAAGTCTGACCACATGGTAAAACCATCTCACTTATTTATGCAGTGAGGGGGTGTTGAAGATAAGCATTATCTTTCAGAATGTATTCCTAGGAGGACTCTACATGGAGGAGTAAAGTCCTACTAGGATTGTGCCACACGGAACCTATAAAAAGCTCATAACATCACCTATGGAGAGGTAACACAACTTTGATTCCCGAATTCACAGAGCTTTTTGTCTATTTGTCTTTTTGCTGACTTAGGCATCGGAGAGGTATCCGGTACACACCCGCCGGCTAACTCACGTTTGTGCTTTCAGGTAGTAAAGCGATGACGTACGGAGGCAAGATCAATCAACGGATTATACGAGAAGGTTTATTTCTTTCCCGTACAATTGGCGCCGTCTGTGGGAAGTCAGACTAGAACAAAACCTCTTGATTAAGTTTTCCTTGTTAATAAAAAGTAATGGCGCACAACGAAGATTTGCCACAGTCCGCCATTGATGGACAAACCCCAGAAGGGGGTGGGAGGCGTGAAGGTTTGCCTCTTGTCTCTCCCATGGTGGACTTGGAGCCCCAACGACATAACCCCAGAAGGGATGTTAGGAGGAGGCGGAATAACAGCCCCCGTCACTCTCGTTCACAAAGTCCTAACAGACAAAGGCGGAGGATCAACCCTTAAACTCTGGAGGATCGCGTGAAAGAACATGATGAATTAATAAGGAAGATGGCGGCGGATATGGAGGCCATGAAACGCCAGATCAAGGGAAAAGGGGTGGCGACAGGAGAGGGGCGTAAAGGCAACACGCCCCCTCGCCACTCAGAAGATCGCAGTAGGCATACCACGCCATCACAAATAGAGAGTAGAAGCCTCAGGACGGGCGATACTCAATCCAGAACCTCCAGGACTCGTTGCCCCAGGTCTGAGAGAACGAGGACTGAGAGGTCGCGTACTGAAGGAAGCACCTATCGGCCCTCGCGCACACCAGACATCGTCCAGGCAGACGGAGTTGCCAAGATCATCCGACTTACGGACCGTGCTGGAAGAAAGGGCACGATGGAAGGAGGATAATAGGGCACGCGACCCTCGCAGGGTATCTGCCCTTCAGCGGTTGGCTCCTCGGACGCATGGAAGCGTCGAGGTTGGAATGCCATTACCACGGCCTGCCTACGAACCAACGGACAAAGCATTAGCGAGGCTGCAGACCTCGCCGTTCGTTCCGGCAATTGAAAACGCGCCCCTACCTTTAGGCTTCCTTTAGCCCAAATTCACCACGTACGAGGGGAAGACAGACCCCTACATGCACCTAAGCCACTTCCGCCAGGTTATGGCGGTATATCGACGCAACGAGGCTTTGATGTGCATCCTCTTCCCATCAAGCCTTGGCGACCTAGGCTTGACTTGGTTCGAAAAACTTCCAGAAGGCAACATAGCCTCCTGGGCGCAATTAGCGGAGGCGTTCATAACAAGGTTCAGAACGAACACCAAAACGCCAGTGGAGATCGACCAGCTTCTCTCGATTGACATGGGCGACAAGGAGACACTTAGATCCTACAATAGTCGCTACTGGGAGACCTTCAACCAAATTGGGGACTGTCCTACCAATCTCGCCATCGCACAATACAAAAGGGACCTTCCAGTTGGGAACAGACTAAGGGACTCAATCACTATGACACCACCTCTAACGATGGAGGCCTTAATGGAAAGAGTGCACCAGCACATTAGGGTGGAAGAGGATGGCGCCCGTGCTAAAGCAAAGTCTAGCACAACCGCAGTACCAGATAAAAAGACCGCAGCAAAGGTCAATGCGGTAGAACGTCCGAACAAAAACGGACGAGGCAGGCGGGCCAACGGAGAAGACCAGGATAAAAGATGGTTGAGAGTCCGCACTGCCATTACCACGGTATTCAAAAAGCCAATCTACCGGATTCTAAGCGAGATACGCGATGAACCTTTCGTCAGATGGCCTGCTAAGCTAGGAGAGGCTCAGAAAGACTACGACGAAAAGTCACGGTGCACCTTTCATAAAGAAAAGGGGCACTGCACTGAAAATTGCACGCCATTAAGACAGCACTTGGAGGAGTTGGTGGTAGCAGGTTACCTGGATAAATACATTGAAGGAGGGACGCAACCAACCCCCCAGGACCACAATAACCCCAACGGGATGCCAATCGACGCCCCACCTCAAGGCGTAATCAATGTGATACATGGAATCTTCGAACCTAAGCGTGTATGCGAGCTCAAAGGGTCAATCAAGAAGGCCGAGCACTTAAGGGATGTACTAAGTGCACAACCTACTATCAAAAAAGGGAAGACAGAGGCCACGAACATCATGTCTTTTTCAGATAGAGACTTGGCGAGGATATATTGTCCCCACAATGATGCCCTGGTTGTCACTCTCGAGTCAAGGATTTTGACGTCAAGCGGATTTTGATTGACCAGGGTAGTTCATGTGAGATAATGTATTACGAAACATTCAAACAATTGAAGCTACAAGACAAAGACTTGGCACCTGCCGTGTCTCCCCTGATTGGATTCAACTCAATGCCAGAATGGTCAGTCGGCAAAATAATCCTACCAGTCAGAGCAGGAAGCGTGACAAAACAAGTGGAATTCTGGGTGTTGAAAGTCCCTTCCACTTATAACATAATCTTGGGAAGAACATGGCTGCATGCCATGCGATCGGTAGCGTCATCTTACCATCAAGTAATGCGGTTCCCCAACGAAGCCGGGGTAATTGAAGAGGTCTTCAGAGACCAGATCATATCCAAGTAATGCTTTGTCACTGTGAGTGGCAGCTACGCTGCCAAGGGATATGTTCATTCGGTGGAAGAACCTGAGAGTAATGAACTGTTCGCAGATGTCGGCAAAGCAGCTAATCAAAAAGCGGTGGAAGACTTGGTAGAGGTAAGAATAGATGAAAAGAACCCGGATAAGTTCTTTTTGCTCGGTTCATCGTTGTCCAGCACTGAGAGATTAGAAGTCTTGGAATTCTTGACCTCTAACATCGAAGTGTTCGCCTGGACACCCTACGACATGCCAGGCATTGATCCAAACTTCATCTGTCACCAACTCAATGTCCACCCATCCGCTAGACCAATCATTCAGCGCACTCGCAGATCGGCACTCTACCACGCCGAGATAGTGGCGGAAGAAGTTGGAAATCTGCTAGAGGCAGGAGCTATCAAAGAGGTGCACTACCCCAGATGGATTTCCAACACAGTCGTGGTGCCAAAGAAGAATGGCAAATGGTGTGTCTGCGTCGACTATAAGACAGTCAACAAAGCATGCCTAAAGGACAGCTTCCCCCTACCACAAATAGATCAACTGGTAGACCTAACGGCGGGGCACAACCGACTTAGCTTTCTTGATGCGTACAGAGGCTACCATCAGATCGCCATGTATGAACCAGACTAGGAGGTCACATCCTTTACAACTCCAAGAGGACTGTATTGCTACAAGGTCATGCCCTTTGGCCTGAAAAACGCAGGGGCAACATTCCAGAGAATGGTCACCAAGATGTTTGAGCCGTTGTTAGGCAGAACAATGGAGGCTTACATCGACGACATGGTGGTCAAGAGCAAGGATAAGAACGACCATCTAAAGGACCTTGGTGAGATGTTCCAGATTCTGAAGAGGCACAAGTTGCGCCTTAATGCATCTAAATGAGCATTCGATGTAGGATCTGGCAAATTCCTGGGCTTCCTGGTGACAAATCGGGGTATAGAGGCAGACCCCTCCCAGATCAAAGCTATTCAGGATCTAGAGAGGCCTAACTCAGTAAAAGAAGTGCAGCATCTCACCGGCATGGCAGCTACACTCAACCGATTCATTAGCCGGTCGTCAGACAGACTACGACCATTTTTTCAAACATTAAAAGCCAAGTTCGAGTGGGATGAAGAATGCGACCACGCTCTGGAAAACTTGAAAGAATACATGGCTTCTCCACCACTGCTTGTCACCCCAATACCTAGAGAAGAACTCTTCTTGTACCTGGCAGTCTCTCAGCACGCAATTAGCGCAGTGTTGGTCCGTGCGGAAGGAATCCAACATCTGCCCATCTATTATGTCAGCAAGACATTGCTGGGAGCCGAAACAAGGTACTTGCCACTGGAAAAATGGCCTTGGCCTTGATGATGGCCTCAAGGAAGTTGTCACACTACTTTCACCCCACACATAGTCGTCCTCACAGATTTCCATTAAAAGCTTTGTTTGAGATGGCGAACTTTTCTGGACGAATTTTGAAGTGGGCAGTAGAGTTGGGACAATTCGACATCAAGTTCCAAACCAGAACCGCGATAAAGGCCCAAGCTTTGGCAGACTTTGTCGCAGAATTTACCCCAGGAAGTCATCATATTTGCCTAGTCGACCTGATTGACACAACCGAACTAGGGATGGAAGTTGACGCCGGAATAGCGCAACCTCTGGTACAGGATACTCAGTCAGACCCCAAGGCAGACCAGAATAAACAAAACAAGGAAGAAGCAAACCATGCTATACCAAGCCAAAACTCACCAACAAATAAAGACTTGGTACAATCAGATAGCGAGGGGCAAACAGCAAGCATGGACCTTGAAGAAAACACCAGCAACATTTTGGACCCCAAGGCATCATCTGATCCCTCCACTTGCT
Organism: Camellia japonica; assembly: GCA_030407325.1. NCBI lineage: Eukaryota > Viridiplantae > Streptophyta > Magnoliopsida > Ericales > Theaceae > Camellia > Camellia japonica. The sequence goes on from JAPPVO010000029.1 coordinate 61,334,122, forward strand.
GTAAGTTATTCGTTGGAGAATGTAGAAGCTCTTCGTGATGGAGCATCCAACGGCATGGAGCAGGACTCGGCATAGTCCTCATCTCTCCAACCAGACCCTAGTAGTGGAGTAAGCAGTCAACCTGGGCTTCCCAGCATCAAACAACGAAGCGGAGTATGAAGCGCTTCTTGCAGGCCTCAAATCAGCATTCTACATGAAGGCCACCGAACTAATGGTTTCAGCGACTCACAGCTGGTGGTAAACCAATTTCAGGCGACTACGAAGCAAAGGACAACAGATGGCTAAGTACCAAGAGTTGGTCAGAACAGAAATCAAGAATTTGAAGTAGTCAGGATAGAACAAATCGGCAGGGAGGAAAACAGCAGAGCAGATGATATTAGCAGGCTTTGCTTCAATGGCAGACACTTCCATCCTCATCATTGCTGATCGACTACCTACCTAGACCAAGCATTGAAGACCCCGAAGCAGAAGAGGTATGTTGCGCAGAGTTGGGCCCTTCATGGATGGATCCTATCATAATGTTCCTAAAAAATAGCACCTTACCGGAAGAAAAGAAAGAGGCCAACAGAATAAGAGCGAAGTCGCAGCGATTTTGGCTCTCCCCATCTTTGGCATTATACAAAAAATCATTCTTAGGACCGTACCTAAAGTGTGTTCATCCCCGCAAAGTTGAAGCATTCTTGTTCGAAATACACGAAGGCGTGTGAGGAAGCCATCAAGGGGGAAGGTCATTAGCATACAGGGCAATCTCGCAAGGATATTGGTGGCCTTACATGCAAGCAGACTCAAAGAAATATGTGAAGAAGTGCGAGAAATGTCAGAAGTTCGCACACCAAATACATTAACCTGCTAGAGAACTTCTACCCTTAACCAGCCCATGTCCCTTCGCAATGTGGGGCTTGGACATAGTAGGACCACTTTCCAACAGACGAGGGCAACAGGAAGTTCTTTCTTGCAGCAACCGACTACTTCACAAAGTGGGTGGAGGCAGAAGCCTTAGCATCAATCAAGGAAAAAGACGTGAAGAAGTTCGTCTGGCAGAACATCATCACTCAGTTTGGCATACCAAAAGTCCTAATATAACAACGGCACTCAGTTCGACGGCAGAATCTTTAGAGGCTTTTGTGAAGAGTACAAGATAGAGTTCTACAATTCTACACCGGCATATCCCCAAGCAAATGGTCAGACAGAAGCATCAAACAAGGTTGTCTTGGATGGATTAAAAAAAAGGCTAGAGAAAGCAAAAGGCAAGTGGGCAGAAGAGCTCCCTCATGTTTTATGGGCTTACCGTACCACACCTCGGCGGTCAACAGGAGAAACTCCATTCTCCTTAGCCTATGGTATGGAAGCAGTAATCCCACTAGAAATTGGCCTCCCTATAATTCGAAGCGAAAATTTTGATCCAGACTTAAATGGCAAAGCCATAACATTGGAGCTCGACCTTGCAGAAGAAAGAAGAGAAAGAGCACTGGTTCACATTGCCTCATACCAACAAGAGTTATCCAAGAAATACAACAAAACAGTGCATCCAAGGCAATTCAAGATTGGCGATTGGGTGCTACGCAAAGTGATGGGAAACACCATAGTACCAGGAGATGGCAAGTTAGGGCCCAATTGGGAAGGACCTTACAAAGTGGTTGGATTAGCAGGAAAAGGGACATACCACTTGGAAGATGAGGACGGCAAAACCATTCCCAGGCCGTGGAACACTGCCAATCTCAAATTATTTTACTCTAAACTTTTTTCAAGCATATGTAATCTTCATTTTCCTTTCTCAATAAAACAAGTAGATGCTTTTCAGTATAAATTATTTTCTGTAAAAGATAGTTTTAGTGAGTTAGGAACATTGTAAACTTAGAGGTTGGCTGGATTAAACCAACACCCCTCCTAAGCCCAGGATAAGGATCCAGGCTGCAGGACGTTTGGTCGGAATAACCAAACACTTTACTCTAAGTTGGCTGGAAAAACCAACTTAGAGGTTGGCTGGATTAAACCAACACCCCTCCTAAGCCCAGGATAAGGATCCAGGCTGCAGGACGTTTGGCAGGAATAACCAAACATTTTTCTAAATTGGCAGGAATAACCAATTTAGAGGTTAGCTGGATTAAACCAACTCTTAGTACTCTTCAGCCGAAGTAAGGATCTCGGCTAAAAGAGTGGTTGGCTGGATTAAACCAACACTTGGTACTCTTTAGCCAAAATAAGGATACCGGCTAAAGAGTGATTGGCTGGATTAAACCAACACTTGGTACTCTTTAGCCGAAATAAGGATACCGGCTAAAGAGTGGTTGGCTGGACTAAACCAACACTTGGTACTCTTTAGCCGAAATAGGATCCGGCTAAAAGAATGGTGTTGCTGGACTAAACTAACTCATAGTACTCTTCAGCCGATGTAGGTATCTCGGCTAAAGAGTGGTTGGCAGGTATACTTATAGTTACAAATGTTAAGACCGATATAAAGTACCTTGGCAAGTGAATGATGTACCTCATCCAAGACTTCAGTTAGAAGTAAAGTACATGCATAGAGATCAACCGAAATAAGAGTTGGAACAAAAAGCAGACTTCATTGAAAATTTAAAAAGCAAAAGTGGCTCAGCCAGGTATAATCTGTTTCCAAAGCAAGCAAAGAAAAGAAAAAGCAAAAGAAGAGAAATACAAAGTCAGTTAAACAGATCATCAAGTCAACATCAATATCAACCCGGAGCCCGGTTTCAGACAGGAGCACGGTCTCGATGGGAGCTCGGTCTCGGTTGGGAGCACGGGTTTTAGTCATCAGCTCGTTAGTCAGGTCTTCCACCGTTGGCTCCAACCGAACCGACTGATCGGCAGATTCGTTAATGACCGTACCATTGGGCTCTTCTTTCATCGTCGAAGCTTCGAGAAATTGTTTCTGAGTAGGTGCAGGTAGCTCCGCCAGGGAGCTCGGTATGAAGTACTGAGGAGGATTGAAAACCTCGGTCTCAGGCCCATAACCGAGCTGCACCATGGCACCCCTCCACCCGCATTTGAAGAAAAGATCCTTTGCCGCTTCACACTGTTTAATGTATAGGGCTTCACTCTCTTTAAAGCCCCGGTCCTCTGCGTCCTCCAGCTTTTTCTCAAGCTCTGTTATTTTAGCTTTCTTTTTCCCTTCGAGCTTGGCCAGCTCGCGCAAGTATTTATCCTTCATCATAGTCAGGGCCCTTTGTTTATCAGCATTAGCCGAGGTAACTAGCCCGGTCAGACGGGTTACCTCAGCCTCTAGCTCGGCCGTCTTCTGTTGGGATTCTTTTAGCTCGGCCGTTTTGGCTTCAGCTTCTGCCACGGCCTGCCTTGTTGTTTTTCAGAGTTCCAACACTCGCTTGTGAGCGATGTGGTTTTTCTGTATGGCCTGCAAAAGAATGATAAGACACTTTTTCAATATAACCGAGGTAAAAGTTGGAAAATTTTCATTGAAATCAAGTAAAAGGGCAACTTACCAGCACCATCGATTTTGTTGACGAACGAAGAGCCTTCAGCTCGGTCAGATGGTCGTGATGCCTCATATCGGCTGGAAGGCAAACACCTTTAGCCAGGTTGAATGCTATCATGTGGTCTTTTTCGGCGACCACTGAATCAGTATCAGTGATAGCACGGTTTTGAAAAGTAATTTTAGGAGCCCACTTGGAGGAGGTAGCTCGGTCAGAGCGCTCCGGTGCTGGGCTCGGTGGAGGGCTTGGAAGAGTTGTTTGTGGAACCACGGTTTCGTCTTCGACAAGGCGTGGCTTGTGGAAGTCCGAGCACGCTTGCTTGGCCGCGATGACGAAGGCCGTTGGATTGGCAAAGCTACAACGGTTTCTTGTGTTTGACCGGCTGGTGGTACCTCGATCGGATTAGTTTCGGTCAGAAGGGCTCGCACGGCTCTCTTTTTGGCCATCTCTTGTTCAGCAGTCAGAGGGACTAGATTGATCTGGGGCAAGGTTGGGTCCGGTTCAGGTGAGGCTTTCAGCAAGAAGTTTGTCTGTATCTATACGTCGGTTCAAAGTTCAGTAGCTTGGCCCAACTTCTTTCGGGATATCGTAGTGCGGCACGAAGTACGCCTAAGTTGGGGTAGCTATACAGTGATTTAAGATAGGCTGAATCTGTAGAAAGAAGGGAAACAGTTAGTTCGGTTCATGGAGTATAAACCGAGGTAAAATAAAACATGCAATAGTGTCGAAGTAATTATACCGGGGGTTCGTTTATCCCAGTTTATTCTACGACCAGGGATCTGGGCTTGGTGATCTTCAAAATTCCCAGACACCCAGAAAAAATCATCGTCGTTCAAGTCTTTATCCGGTGTGCCCTTTATTATTTTCTCTCGGCGGCGTCGTATTCTTAGATAATATACCCAGCCATCTTCTTTTGATCCTATGGAGTATTGATGGAAGAGTTCGGCTAAGCCAAGGTTAATACCAGCTCGGCGGTTTAGCTTGGATATGTCATTTATTATGCGGTATGAATTTGTGGAAAGCTGGGTGGGACATATCCTAGTTTGCTTAAGGAATTCACAAAGTAAAGGCTGTACAGGGAATCTTAGTCCGGTTTCTATAATGGACAGAAGGGTAAAAGGTACAAAACTATGGTTTTCCCATGGTGTGACATCTTGATTGGCTAAGGTGAGGTGGACATCATCATGAATGTTATACTCCCTTCGAAATTCGGCCAAGCCACCAGGTGTGTCTACCAAAAACCTATATTTACCCATTTTTCTCTTAAGTTATGAATAAATTAAACTTGTGTTAGCTCGGTCGGAGAAAGGTGCTGAGTAGCTCGGTTGAGCGCTCAAAGGAGTGCCTGGGCAACCTAAAGTCTGCAAAGTGAAATACAAAAGTGTTAAGCACAGATCGTGGGACCGTGCTAAAAGAAATAAAGTCAAGATAAATGTAGTCCTAGCTCGGTTTGAGCAAGGGGTTCGATAGCTCAGTTTTTACAAAGGGTTTTGTTATCCTGGTTTTTCACAAATGATTGTTATCTCGGTTTGTGCAAGGGGGTTTTGTTATCTCGGTTTGTGCAAGGGTTTTGTCAGCCCGGTTGAGCCTCTAGGGGCAGCGCTCTTAGTTCGGTTTGAACTATGAAGGCCGGTTTAGCCCCAAGTTATAGCTCGGCCATGATTAAGACTATCAAGCACACTATTATGCAGCCTTAGTACGGTTTGTTAGCTCGGCTAAGATAAATCAAAAGATGGTTTGACTTGTTAAAACTACTGGTGTAGCATAAAGTGTTAGTTCAGTTGAATGGTCTGCCTAGATTGACATCCACTACCAACAACTTTTTACTCCGGTTATATCGTGATTTTGGATCAAATATAGCGTTCTACAGGTTGTTTCATGAATACAAAGTGGTTCTTACAAGGTTTTTCTACAAAATGCAAGGCATAGCACAAAATGGAAAAAATGTGTTTTGCAAAAACACGAACACTATGCTATGGATTGTAAAAAGCAAGTGCGAAAACAACAAAAACAAGAGAGATTTGAGTAACTTACCAGGTCAAGTGGCGCTGGAAGATGGAAATGGCACTAGGAGGCAAGAGCTTCGCAGTTACCAGATTGAAGAACAAAAGAGGCTCAGAGACGAAAGAGAGAGAAGGGGATGAATAGTGTGAGAATAATTCAAAATGCTAGGGTTTGTTTTGTGTAGGAGAAAGGACAAAAAAAAAAGAGCGGGACTGTTCAAAAAACATGGAGTACGAAGATGGGGTGACAGCTGCATTGGGCTAATCAGAGTGTGCCACGTGTCTTTGAAATGAGAAGCGATTCAGTTGCTGTGAATGAAGAGACGTTATGACCGGACAGGTAGGGCCCGGTGTAAATTTAGCTCGGTTGGAAAGGCTCAAGAGTTTAGCTCGGTTGTACGGCTGAAGTTTTGTAGCTCGGTTGGAAGGCTGAAACTTTTTCAGCTCGGCTGGTAACAGGTAATCTCTATCATGCTGTGCAGATGGAATTAAGGGGCAATTGAGAGGGCAATTTATATGAAAATTGGGCCGAGCTGGGCAATGGGCCGTTATGGGCCAACAATACGAAGGGCTGAGTGAAAAGGTCATAAAGTTACTCCGGTCCGCAAAAGGCGTAAAGTTACTCCAGGCCGCGAGAGGCTTGAAGTTACTCCGGTCCCAAAGAGCTTACGGTAAGTTCGGTTGTCACACACAAAGTTATCCCGGTCGGCACCGGAGTATTGGTTATCCCAGTCAAGACATACCATGGTTAGCATTAGGAGAGCCAAGGTAAGAGCAATGAATGGAAGAGCCGAGCTAAATTTATCTCGGTCTAGTCTGCGGCTTAGCATAGCCATGCTTACCTCGGTCATATTGAAGTCTGACCATGGTAAAACCATCTCACTTGGTTTATGCAGTGAGGGAGGTGTTGAAGAATAAGCATTATCTTTCAGGAATGTGATTCCTATGAGGACTCTACATGGAGGAGTAAGAGTCCTACTAGGATTGTGCCACACGGAACCTATAAAAGCTCATAACATCACCTATGGAGAAGTAACACAACTTTGATTCCCGAATTCACAGAGCTTTTTGTCTATTTGTCTATTTTGCTGACTTAGGCATCGGAGAGGTATCCGGCACACACCCGCCGGCTAGCTCACGTTTGTGCTTTCAGGGAGTAAAGCGACGACGTACGGAGGAGTGCAATCTTGATCAACAGGATTATAGGAGAAGGTTTATTTCTTTCCCGTACATATTCATATTTCGGAACTACAATCAACCTAGCTATGAGAACCTTGGAAGGAAGCAGGGAGAGAAACCAAAAAATAATAATAATAAAAGAAAATCTTGCTCCTCAAGCTAATTGACTTAATAATAAGCAGCCATTAGAACATAGAATGAATCTGTAGTGGCCTATTTGGTTTCCCTTGCTCTCCAAGCTCATTGACTAAAAAATTCATAGTTCTTGTCTTTCTCTCCACTATAAATAAGCTAAACTCTCCACTTTGCTCTTGTATCACTCTTCTTCTCTCACCTTTTCTGATTCAGAAAAATTTTCAACTTCATCTAAGGAAAAAACAACTACAACAATATAAAATATGGTTCTTTTCTCAGCTATTTTCAGTTGCTTCTTGCCATCAGCTCAGGCATGTGTTTCTTGCGATGCCGAAAACCAAGAAATGAAAGCAGCTTCCATGGGGAAAGACAAAAATATCATCAAAAGGAGCTCCAATTGTGGTGTTGTACTTCCCGGTTAGCTAGCAGCTCTCTTGCTTGTAGTAATTGAAGAAGTTCATGAAACATGTAGTTTTGAGTTTGAAAGTTTTCACAATTCATGTTCCCTTGTTTTATGCACTTTCAACTGCATTATGGCGTCTCGTGATTTTCGTATTTTAAAATTGTCACTGTAGCAGCGTGCATTTTCAATGACCAGGGGACATGAAATTTAAGAAGAGTACTCTAACGATGGCAAAATCAAGGAATGGGAAAGAGCAATAAGTGCTTACACAAACAGTAGTGTTAGAGGGGTATCATTTTTGATAAGTTCTAGATTGAATGATTTGTGATGTGTGTGGGCATAAAAATCATATGTCCTTGTAATTTAATTAATAATTGAATGCATTACTAAGGCTTGTTTTGAGAAATAAGGAAAAAAAAAATTGGTTCATTGGATTTTTTGAAAAAACATACAAAAAAATAGAGAGGTGATGCATCCCTGTTTGCACGTATTTTTGTCAAATTCATGTCGATAAGTGAATCAATCAGATGGTGACACGTGGCAAAGTCAAAGTGAGAGTCCTACATTAATTAAAGGGACAAGTGGCATTAGAAGGGTTGATCACGAGCTTGGATGGCTCAAGTGATGAAGCAGTTATTAGGCTAAGTCATGGGCTTAGTGAGCGACTTGCAAGAAGAGTCATGTGCAAAATGGAGTTTCTCTCTATTGATGGGAAGCCCAGAGTGTTGAGGGACATGTGGCATCATGAAAGGAGGATAGTTCAATAGGCAAAGTAGAAGACAACAAAGTTTGAGGGCTTGGAAGTGAAAAAACAGTTACAGCAGTTAGGCAGTTGCAGTTGCAGGATTCATGGAGGTCATGAAATCATGGGCCAAAGAAATGGAATGATATAAAAGCCAGAGATTTTGCAAAGAGTAAGAGGATGAACAACTCAATAACACTTAGCTTTAGACTTAGTTTTATCTTAGGATTAGTTCTCTCGAATTAGGAGTAGTTTATCTTTGTAATTTGTGACTTTGTTTTGGTGGTTTCATCTTGAAATCATTTTTAGTTTGCTCTGTTTACTTCATCTCTTTCTTGTCAATTATAACTTTTGTTCCAAAGAAGTCCTTATACTTTCAAGGTATTTGAATCAAAATACGCAATTGTTTGATTGATCTTATTCAATTGTTTGTTTAAATTGTTGTTCAAATCCTGTCGATTAGGAGTAAGCATAATTTTTACTAACAATTTGGCATGCTTGGTGGGACAACATCATAATTTGGAACAATGGTGAAGGCAAAGAAGCAAAATGATAGGTACTTGGAGAAGAAGCTTGTTGAGTTCAAAGAAGAAGAAGTAGACCAGGACTTGGTCTTAGCTAATGGTGGTAATGCTCAACATGTGAGCCATGTGGCGGTGGCTCCAAAAGGCCAGATGAATGGCTAAGAAGTGGATTCGTTTAGGAATATGCTATTTTAGAAAATTTTTGACTTTTTACGAAAAGATGTGCAGAAAAGTAGAGAGAGTGATGTGACAACATACAGTAACTTTTTGACTTTTTAGCTAAAACATGTAGTCCTTAAACGAGGCCTATACAAAAGGTCAAATAAGTGGCCATGCTAAAATCCCCACAAAAGTTTTGGTTGCATAGTTGAGAGAGGCTATGGCAAACCAATCACTTGAAGAGAATCAAATCCTCTTGAGAGAGGTTAGGATTGTGATGAATGGTCTATCGATGGAACATTCAAGCCAGGTTGAAGTGAAGACACAAAAAATGTCCTCAAATGCTGGAGGTGTGTATCCAGTGCCACTAGTTGGAGTACCACAACAATCTCTTGGGGAACCAATGTCCTTTTACAGGGACCCAATTGCTGAGGAAAGAATGCAAGAGTTATTTCAGACTCCAAATTTTAAAATCCAAGAAAACTGGCCTAGGAGGTAGTTTAGGCCTTAATTTTTTTTTTCTCTAACCCTCTTTATGGTCAAAAAGGGTTAGAATAAAATAAATATGGGCGCTTAGACAATGAATTTAATTTAAAATTTTTCTTACCCAAAGGTCCAAGTGTTACTTTAGGAAAATTCTATTTGTACACACCAAGTTTCTTTATTCCACACACTTAATGAATTTTTTCAGAATCACAATTTTATCCTTTAACAAAATTATCACTTCACCCATCACTATCTCACCCATATATCTCATAATTTCTCCATACACATCTCACCCACTACCATCTCACTAGCCACTTCACCGCCGACTATTGCCCCCCATGCCTAAACCTCAACCATACAAAACGGGAAACATAGATTAGACAATTGAATTGATTAATCATGAAAAAAAGGTTACAATACATTGATCACTCATAAATTGATAAAATATCAGGCTCAACCATGAGCCCATTCAAAACAGAGGGGCTGTGTAGTAATTGAACTTAAATAAAAAACAAATATAAACCAAAACAATAGATCAGAGGAATACAAAACGAAATATAAAAAGATCGATCTTTTACGCACAAATAGAATCAATCTAAGTAGAATCAGAACTTTTTTCATTAACTTTTCAGATCTGTACACAAACGTCGACAAATTCGCATCTAAAATTAAAATCAAACAACAAAAATATAAAACCATCAAATCAAGTCCACCAAAATGAGAAAGAGGATAACAAGTACATTCAGATTGCAGCGTACCTTGTAGTGAGGATGGAAAGAGAGAATGTGCACAGAGAAGGTGAGGGCATATTTGGAATGTGAAATGTGTGGACTGAGATAAAAAAGTAAAAATCAAATTACTAAATGTGTGGGTTGAGAAAAGATGTACACAGAGATAATTTGGTGTGTGGAAATAGAATTTCCCGTTACTTTATTATGTCCAAAAAGACAAGCCTTTGCAAAATGACAAAAATATCCACATATATATATATAGTTCCCTAATCAAACCCTAGATCCTTAAATCGTTTTCTCTCGTTTACTCTCCATCTCCGCACTCTACCCCCTCTTTTTCTCTCTCTCTCTCTCTCACTACTTCCACTTACCCTTCGTCATCTCCACCACTACCACCGTCGTCTTCCTACCTCATCGTCGAACTCCATTTATCTCCTTCTATCATCATCTTCCTCATCCTCTGCACTACTCTACTCCGGCAGTGGAGCACGACACCAGAACGTCGACCACCACGTTACAGCAATCTCCGTTGTTGTAGACTACTCCGTTGTTTCTCATGTCGGTTCCGTCATCCTTCGCCACTGTCTCTCTAGATCTACATACCCAAAACCACCATTGCGCCAGTGCCATTAGTATTTCTCTCATCTCTCTCTCTCTCTCTCTCTCTCTCTCTCTTGCCACAATGATCATAGATCTCATATCTGATATCTGTGTGGGTGTGTGTTTGTATCTCAGATCTAGGGTTTTACAGGTATTTTATATATATATATATATATATATACGTATGTGTTTGTGTGTTTGTATAAATCCAAATTTGGTCTTGATTTTAATTAGAAAATGGTTTCACAACAGCGATCTGATCGAGCTCTTGGAAATCACCTCAGATCTATTCAAAATTTCTGGTTGTTTGTATTGGTGAAACAAATAATTTTTTTGGATTTGTTTTTTCCTTCTTATTTTGTTGTTGTTGTTGTTGTTGTTGTTGTTGTTGTTGTTGATGATGATGATGATAGTAATAGTAAAACATATTGTACCAGATAGGGAGGGAAACAGAGAGACACAAATAATTAGAAAAGATAGATACAAATTTTAACAGATAAAAAATAATTTGACACATAATTTCAACATATAGGAATTACATCTGATAGATATTCCAATAGATATATAGAATTTAGGGGAAAAATTGAACATATAGAAAAAATAAATAAATAGATAGATAGAATTTATGGAAAAAATTGAACAGATAGATAGAATTTAGGAGAAAAAATTGAACATATAATAAAATTTGGACAGATATTTGAACATATAAAGGAAAAAATTGAACAGATAATCAAAAAACTAAATAGATATATATAAATTTAAATAGATAGAAAATAATTTGAACAGATAGTCAACGAATAAAAAAAAAGTCAACGACAAATTAAGAGGTAAAATTGAAAAAAAATGTTCTCCAAAATTAACAAAAAGACTTCTCACCAACAAAAAATATCCACTGAACCTAATATTTTACACACTCCTTATTTTAAACTTTTCAACAATTACTTAATAAATAAATAAGGTACAAATATTAAATTATCAAAAAAGATACCACTACCGTCAATTAATCTCTCAACCAAATAAAAAAAGAGCAAAATAACATCTTTCATTGGATACAAAAAAAAATAATAATAATAAAAAAAAAAATAAATCTCATCATTATATTTGCACTTTTATTTTCTTAGTTAAACAACAAAAAAAAAGTTTCCTACTTTTTATCAAAATTGTAGTATAAAGTCCCAATGAAGGTAGTAAAAATTAGGAGAAATTATCTGTGAGTAGTAATTGCACAAAATTATTACATATGTATGAAAAAATTAAGGGTAAATTATAAATACATCCTCTGATGTTTGTTTAAAATACGAATTATCTCTTGTTGTTTAAAAAATTACAAATATCTCCCTGTTAGAATTTTTTATTTAACAAAATTAATTCAAAAGGTGAAATTTCTAACTATTTACTTATACAATAATAAAATTATCTTAATTATTAATTGAAATAAAATTTTAACATTATTAAAAATTGTTAATTAACTTGATGATTTATTAATAAAAGGACCTATTTGTTATGAAATTAGAAATCTTATGGGCATAATGTAATTTTTAGAACCACGGGGGTAATTTGCAATTTAAGTAAATCTCAGGGGGTGTGTTTGTAATTAACCCAAAAATTTTATTCTATTTAGGGACAATAACAAAAAAATTAGCAATGTTTGAGTTTTAGAACAAAATAAACTCCAAGCTTTCAATTTTGTCAATTTAAACACCAATTGTTTGATTTATTTTCAATCTAAACAATTTACATATTTTCGTTAAGTCACTACAACATATAAGAGTTTTAAAAATCAATTTTTTCAGTCTTTAAAAGTGAAAATTTTGTTACAAAAGACATTTAGACCAATTTCTATTGTCGTGAGGATAGTTGCTAAATGGTCGTCCTGAAAAGTCAAAAACAAGGCTTTTAACGACAAAATTTTGAAAAATGTCACTAATATATAGACTTTTAGGGACAAAATAATTTGGTCTCAAAATGGTTTATCTTTTGAGACAAAAAATTTGGTCCCAAAAAGATAATAATTCATCACTAATGTTCGACTTTTGTTGCTAAAAATATAGTAACAATACTTTTCGCAATAAAAATATTTAGTCCCTAAAAATAATTTTGTCCCTAAATTTTAGTCTCTAAAACCTTAATTTTTTGTAGTGAGTAAAATAGGTAAGAAAAAAAAGATTATTTTAGTAATTAAACTCAATGTAGGTATACATAAAATGTCTAAAATATAATTTTTCATTTAGTTTAATAACTAAAATACTTATTTTTCCATCGTTTTTACTTAACAAAAAATAAATAAATGGTTTAGATTGAAAACAAATCCAAAACATATGATTAAAATTGACAAAATTAAAAACCCAGTGTTTATTTTCTTACATGGCTCAAATCCTGGAATTTTTTTTTCTATAATTTGACCTCTTAATTATTAATATTGATAAAGTTTATCATTTGTTTATAATTACTTTTCAACTTCTACACTGATTTGAAATTTCCCTTAAAAATTGTAATATAAAAAAATTATGAAGGACCCAAATTAAATTTTCACCCTTAGACTTGAGTTACCTTTACTTCTTGTCAAGAAAATAACTAGGCCATCTAACATTATTGTGGGTGTTTGGGAAGTGAGTTTTTATGTAGATTTTAGTATATGTAGGTTTTTATGAGATAAAAAAATTTTAGTTTTGGGAAGATAGTTGAGTTTTATGTGGTTGGATGTGATGTTTGTGAGAGAGAAAAAGTGAAATGATTATGGGGTTGGATGTGATATTTTGTTTGGATGTGTTTTTTTTGGTTTTGCAAAACTTTTGTCTTTAGTGGTTTTTATGAGATAAAAAATTTGGGATGTTGCTTCCCAAACACCGAGCATTGCAGTTTGGAAAAGATTCAGAGGGAAAACAATAGGCAACTCTGTGACACAACTGTGTGAGTTTATACAGTGACACACTGGCTTCTTCTACTAATCTAGCAACCACATTATAGGGAAGGCACTATCGTCAAGTGAACAATTTGAGCGAAAAAGGCTGTAATTGCAAGAAATGGATTATTTTATTTTATTTTATTGTATTTTATTCGCCAAAGGATTTTTTTTATTGATTGCAATATAAATAAATTACAAATATACAAGTAATCGACAAAAATAGCATCATAATAAAATCTTCTCATCCCAACTAGCAAATGGATATAGCAACATAATACTTGGATGGAAAAGATTATGGTACACACCATGTACTTTATAATTAAAGAAAAAAATAATATAATTTCATACTTTCTAAATCATAGTTAAAACAAAGAAAAAAAAGTCATAATCAAACAACACATGACATATAACTAAAAATTTCATGGGGCATAACTAAAAGGAAGACTTACGTGTAAGTTCTGTTGGAAATGGTTATAAATTATGGGTAAAATCAGAATTTTATCCTAAGTTTGGTCTAATATTTAGGTGGGCCCCGTGCGTCGATTTACGCGGGTCAAAGTGGTAACGCGTTCTATGCCGCGTTGTGATTCACGTGGTATATTTGGTTGCTCAAAACCATTACCGAGTGAATGGGAAATTGAAGCCAAAGTGTGCTCCATGGAAATGGAGTTTTGGTAGAAAATTCTTAAAGGTATTGAATAAGGCTTGTCCCACATTGATTTGGTGGGAAGTTTTGAATGGGTTTATAAGGCATGGGTTTGGTACTTGGGGTGTGCCCCAAGGGGTACCCAAGTGTTTTAGAGGGAGAGGTTATGGGCAAAATTGGCTAGACCCATTGGACCCAAAAATTACCACACGCGCGCCGCCGCCGCCGCCCGGTAGGCTGGGCTGGGTGCGTGGTATGAGGTTGTGGTTGGGCTTGTTCGGCCAAAAACATTTGAATTTAATTTTATTTTTGGTAAAATAAAATCCAAATTAAACTGGTTTGGATTTACTGTACATCCAAACAGGGCCCTTCCCGTTTTCAAACAGAAATAAACCAGTTTGGTATTAATGCACCCCCAAACAGGGCCCTTCCCGTTTTTGTTATCTGTTTGAAATATAACCCAACAGATTCAAATCTGTTTGAATTCAAAGCCAACAGGTATCATACCTGTTCAATTCAAAACCAAGAGCCACTTTTACATCTATAAATAGGACAACCCTCATTTGGATTTTTGAACTCTAATTTTCGTCATTCATAATTCTGAAAACATTCTCTTCATGTTGCTGCATTATTTTCTTGTCAGAGAGAGTATAAACACTTAGTGTGTTCGTTAGGCAAACAATTTGTAGTGCTGCTATTGTTTGTAGTAGATCATTTTATCCTGGGAGATAGATGTCCAAATTCTGAAAGCACCGTGGAGAGGACGAATCTGTCTTAAGGACACAGTGTTAAACACTGGACTTGATCAGATATTTATTCAAAGAAATTAATCAAGTAAGTTGTTTAATTTATTATTTTGTTTATTTAATCAGATTTTAATTTTATTTTTTGTAACAAAATAAAATCTGTTTTTATTTATTTATTCTTTATTTCAAGTTTGATTTTTGTAATCAAACAAAATTCTCTCATTTCTTTTATTTCTTTATATTCTGATTGTTGTTTAGTACACAACAGAATTTAATTTATTTAGATACAGTGAAGATTGTCCAACAATTTCTAGTAGGTAGACTTATTGTCCAATAGATCCTATGATAATTAATGATATTTTTCATCAAATACTATTAAAAAACGTCATTAATCGTTATTTTTCAATAACAATTTAAAAATTGTCACAAAAAAAATCACTATTTATAAGTTTTAGCAATTGTTTAAAAAAAATCCTCGTAAAAAACGTCACTAATTTTTAACTTTCAGCGACAGTTTGATAAATTTGTCACAGAAAAATGTTATTAATTTTAAATTTTAGCGACAATTTATAAAAATAATTGACAAGAAAAAGTCACTAATTGTCAATTTTTAACGATATAAGCAAAAAATTGTTACAAAAAATTATTTATAACGACGATTTTATTAGGACTTATTTTCAATAGGACTTGATGAGAATTAAGTCCAATTATTAGGATTAAAATATAATTAATTAATGTGTTTATCGATATTCGATCGAGTTAATTTTTTCATATATATTGTTATCTTAGAAATTCATAAAATGAATAATACAGATCACCTTTGTGAATATTATAAAACCCACTAAAGTCAAGTCTCTAGGTAATATAGAAAAAAAATACATTTTAAGGGGAATGGCTCCTCAATTGTTTAAAATCATGTCTTTGAGGACATTGTCACATGATTCGATTGTGAACACATAGTTTTTTAAGAAAACCCCGGCCACTTTCCATGGTTGCATACTATTGCTGAAAAAAGCTAAAAAATATAATAAGGTTTGGTTTGGGGTACACTAAATAATACAAAAAGTCAAAAAGTCACTATCCTATTTAAGTCATATCATCTTATTTAATTCACATCACCTCTCTAACACATCACATCACATCACATCAAACCCAACCAAAATCCAACCTATAGTCAATAAATCAAAAATATACTTTTTTAGAACATTCCAAACCAACCCTTAATAATAAATCTTGCTCTCCAAGTTAATTGACTATCACACACTGAAGTTTGGTGCTGTTCTATCAAAGTAGAAAACAATGGGTCAAAATTATGTGGCCGTAAGAAAATTGAAGGAAACTGCAGTGCTCTAACAATTTACGTTTGGGAAGTGGGACCATGACACTGACTTATTTGGTCTTCCCTTCCTTGCACTTCAAGCCTATTGACCAAACCCCTGTTTCTTTACTCACTATAAATTTAGCTAAACTTGTGACTCAATTCCCTCATATCAATTATCTGTGCTCATAACTCCTCTCTGATTCAACGAACAGTTTCCAAGTTCAACCAATAAAAAACTAAACACCAAACACAATAATGGTTCTCTTCTCAGCCATTTTCGGTTGCTTCTTTCCATCACCACAATCGTCACAGGTCTCCGATGATCCCAGAAGCGAAGAAAAGAAGGCGCCTTCAATGGTCAAAGATAAAAGAAACTCAAAATCATCTAAAGAAGCTGCAATCGTGGCGTCATATTTCCCGATTAACTCAATTCTCTCTCGCTTCTAGTAAATGAAGTGCACCCAACATACAATTGAGTTTATATATGCTTCTGCTTGCACGAGATATTCTATTCCCAAAATTCTTTTATGTTATTCCAATGCATTCTAAGTCGTACGATCATGCATAGAATTCTCGTGGCTACAGGAATTTTGAGATAGAGAATCGCTGGCCGCTTTGGGCATGGTACCTCAGTGGTGGAAGTCATCTTGTTTGTGTGCCCAAAATATGGCAAGTTTCTTTCAAGGAATGGGAAAGAGCAATAAGTACTTGTTAGTACACAAACAGTAGTATTACAAGGTTTCTTCTTCATAAGATCTTGTGGATTGAATGATTTGTGATTGTTAGTGTATATATGGTATATATTTCTACATATATTAGGTATTGATTTTCTAGATATATTAGGTATTGACATAGTTATGTCTCTTATAGGATACTCTTTCTCATAGTTAAACTTCTAGTAGGATACTCTTTCTCAGCCTATATATATAGGCCTTCTATTGTATTCAACACAATTCATTCAATACAATACATATTATTTCTTCTCTCTCTGCTATTCTAATATGGTATTAGAGCTATAGGTTAAGCTCTTGTGTTCTTCGCCTTATCGACGGGCGGCAGCCTTGCCTTGGCCACTCGCTGGACCTCAACCTATCCCACTGTCATGTTTTCTTGTCAGTATCGTTTCGTGGTGATCTTTTCCTATGCTCGTTGGTTTATTCCTACCGCAAATATCTCTATCATATTTTTTTTTTGTTCTTTTGTTTTTTACTCGCAATACATTTTTTTTTTCCCACTCTATTGTTCCCTCTGTTTCAACCTCAAATAGGTTTCTAACTTCAAACCTATTTGAGTTTGAGGGGGGTATTATACCTATATCATGGTGAGCATGGTTATACACCATGCAAACCATCCAAGCCACCCCTTTTGGTGCACAACCCAAGCGAACCACCAAAGTCGCTCTTTTTGGCGCACAATCCAAGCGAACCACCCAAGCCGCCTCCTCTGGCGTACAATCAAGCTGCCCCCTTTGGCGCACAATCCAAGCTGCACCCTTTGGCGCACAATCCAAGTTGCCTTCTCTGGCGCACAACTTAAGTCGCTACCTTTGGCGCACTATCTAAGCTGCCTCCTAGCACACTCATTCATCTATTGCCATCGTCGTTCAGTACCACGTCATAAGTTATGTGTGTGCCATGCTTGCTGGTTCAACATCCAGTTCTCTACGTCGGTTCAGCATGACCCCTTTAAACAGTCCCGACAATGATTCTGGTTAGCTCATACATCTGTCCGGCATAACCCCTTTAAACTGTCCTGACATTGATTCTGGTTAGCTCCTACATCGGCTCGGCATGACCCCTTTAAACTGTCCCGATATTGATTCTAGTTAGCTCCTACATCGGTCCGATATGACTTCTTTAAACTGTCCCAACATTGATTCCGGTTAGCTCAATACTTCTTTAAGAATAGTCGGTTTGCATAGGGTGCCTTCTTGCATAATGGCTTCAATACTGGCATGCATGAAGGGCTTAAGTGTGTGACATAAGAGAGGGGCTTTAGTGCGAAATAGAAGAAATGGTTTACAGAGTGTCTTTTTGCGTCATGACTTCAATACTTGCGAGAGAGAAGTAAACTCAAGTGCGAGATAGGAATGAGGGTTTGTAGGAAGTGTCTTCTTGGGTCATGACTTGAGTGTAAGTGTACATGCAAATGAGTGATAAGGGTTAGAGTATGTCTCTTGGGATTACGATTTTAGGGCTCCGAAACACAAAACCATAGCATTTTAATAAAGAGAAATAATTAGTGATAAAATATTTTTGTCTCCTTAAATACAAGAACAAAGAATTTGTCATTGGTGACGAAATATTTTTGTCTTCCACAACATAACCTTATGAGACGAAAAATTTATTCGTCATGCAACCAATCAGAATTTATTACTGACGAAATATTTTCATCTCCCACGACTTATTCTTCCAAGACAAAAATATGTTTGTCGCCCATTTAATAGAAAGATGAAACGGCATCGTTTGCATGATGGAGTGTTTATTGGTGACGAAATATTTTCGTCTTCCATAACTTATCATTCCTAGACAAAAATATATTTGTCGCCTAATAAATGGAAATATGCAACGACATCGTTTAATAGGTAGGGAATTTATTGGTGATGAATTACGTTCGTCGCAAAATATATATATATATATCTTGTGACAAAAATGTTCGTCTCCAATGAGCTAAAATAATTCGCGCCAATGCAAATGAAATTGGTGCTTGAATTTTGCAGAAGAAATTTTTTTTTCGTCTCCTATACGTTTGAGAAAAATTAAAACAAACGACAAAATTAATATTTTGTCATCTTTGGATTAAATTTTAAGACAAAAAAAAATTTTCGTCACCAAATTTCGTCACAATAGCCTAGATTTCTTGTAGTTTGTATTTGGAAGCTCAAGACTCTGTTTTCAAAGCCCAGAATTATTGTTGGTCGCTTGAGCGAAGAATTTGTCACTCGAGTGAACATTTTGAGCATCCAGTAGTTTTACAATCTCTTACAGACCGCTCAAGCAACCACTTGGTGGCTCGAGTGAACCCTTTGTATTTTGTCGGACCGCTTGAGCGTAGGAGTTATTGGCTCGAGCGTATTTTTCACCTAACCAGTACTTTTGCAAGCAGAGCAGTCCGCTCGAGCAACCAAAGGTGCGCTCGAACGGCCAGGCCAAATTCAGCATATTTTTAAAAGACATTCGATGTTCATATTTTTGTTCCCATTCTTTTCTGAGCATATTTAGGTATGATTTATGAGTCATTAAAGAGTAATAGGCTAAGAAATGACATAAGTAATTGAATTAGGACTTATGAGACAAATCTGAGATCCGAGAATGTGATTCACGTATATCAGTTATAATAGAAACCAATGTAAAGAAAGCTAAGCCGTAATGGCCATATGAATGAGTGATAATGAGGCATGTTTTGTGCTATGTACATTTGTGTTTGTAGGTCAAGACTCGAAGACTGACCAACCGTGTCTGCAAGCTCACTGTGAGTAGCATTTCTGTAAAGATATGTTGATATGTACTATACTTGAAATGTTATACGAAAGTTATATGATACGATATGTTTATGAAATGTGATTTTGATTCTGTGAACGAATATCCATTTTGGAATCTAGTATGGCATTCAATGATAGTTCCAAGTCATGCGGGACGGCACGTTAATGCGGGTCCATGACATATATGTGGTACGAGATCTCGTTAACCACTTCATTGCGGTAATATGTGTTTAATCGGTATCCGGAACCGATTACTCTAGTCGGAAGATGATATGATATGTTCTATTGGATGTAACCATTATTATGTTCAGATATGAGAAATAATTCTATTATGATCTGTTTTATGAATATGATATGTTCAGAAATCGTTCACTAACCCCTTTATATTAATGTTATTCACTGGGTTTTAGCTCACTGTGTGTATATATATGTAGGTGATCGTGTGCAGGACCAGTCCTGAGGGCTTCTGTTTGACTTCCGTTTTGTCAAGCCAACCATTGTGCCTCACGTGGAGGTTCTTGAAGTGTCGTGTGATATAAACTCCAGTTGTTTTTGTATATAAGACTTGATCTGTTTCGTAAGCTGTACTTAAGATGCTATAATTAAGTGTGCGGGTATAACGAGAGAATAATTTTCGGATATGTATATAAAATTTTAAATATTCTGTTTCATATAAGTCTAAACAGTTCATTGGACGATTATATTTATGTATTTGCTTCCGCTAGCCCCCTATTCAATAATTCTGTTTTAGAGGCCGTAGGTAATCTTAGGATTACTGGCCAATAGAATTTAGATTGAACCAAAAAGGGTTGATAACCATCCAAGATTAGGGACTCTACATCAATAAGCAACAATACTAACAACTTTGTCAATATCTACATCATATTCCTTTGATATCAGAAGGTGAATGTTGACATTGATGTCAGAATGTGAATATTGGCATTATATTCAAAATGTAATTATTTCAATCAACAACAAACAACACTAACAACTATGACATTGACACAAGGGAGGAGATAAGGAGTGTATTACAAAACAATAACACATGACAATTTAAGACAAATAAGTCATTAACAGTCTGATGTAAATATTGATATTATGTATAATGGAATACACATTAGGAACAATACCAACAACTCTGTAAATATTTATATCATATTTCATTGATATCAGAAGTTGAATATCTACATTATTTTTATACTGTGAATATTGACATTGAAGTAGACATTTACATCAATGTCAATATTTACACCATATTCACATCATATTCGATCACCCTGTAAATATTGTACATTTGCCAATATGATGTTTACATCATATTCCATCATATTTCAATTTGGAGGGAAATTGAGGGTTCTATGGGCATCACCAATCAGGAATACCAACATTGACAGAGAGAAAAAAACAGAGTTCATTACCAAATCACAACTACAAACAACATTAATAACAAAGGAATGTAAATTATACATTTGTTTGTTAATGTTATTCATATTCAACAAAAAATCAACATCACCAACATGGACAAAGAGTGAAAATAGGGAGTTCATTACAAAATGAAATCCAAAAATAACAATAATAACAGGGGCAATGTAAACATATACATTTTTCATTAGATTATATTATCATTGATTGAAAAACAGAGAATGGAAAGATGGGGCTTATTTTTGGTCCTCATTGTGGATGGGATATGTAAATCGGAACCAAGGAAGAACGAACCCCAATCCTTTCGATCTAAACCTTCGCAATGGTGCGTTGATGTGGAATAGCAGTGGCCGGCGATGGTTGTCGGTAGAGGACGGCGGTGGTGAGGCGATGTGAAATCTAGGGTTATGGTTTGGGAATTTTTTGGTGCCAATGATGAGTTTTTTTTTTTTTGGGAATGAGTGTGCTGTGGAGTGAAGAAATGGAATAGGAACAATTGGGTTTTCAAAATGGAGTATGCATGGGAGAAATGGAAGGAGGCTATTTTGGTCTTACTACCTAAATGGGCTAATGGAATTATCAAAATGATTTGGGTTTATGGTATAAACGTCTTAGAAATGGATTTATGAATAAAGCTCCCTAAATTATATTAGCATCAAAATTATGTTATTTATTTTTTAAACCCTATTCGTTTAAAATGGAAACCCATGGATATAACTGTTTATTAAGCGTGGTTTTGAATAATTATTTGTATACCACCACGGAGGTCCCTGGTTTGGGAGACTTAAATAACCCTTTGGCCCTCTGATTGTCACTTTAGTGACCCTCTAATTGTCACTTGGGTGACCCTCTGGTGTGGAGCAAAGTGTTACGCGGAACTAAATGTTACACTATTGTGGGATCCACCTCTAGAGTTCGTACAAGCCACCGCTTGAGTCCATACATCCGTAACCATTGACCCTCTATTCTGTTTTGTACCATGGTTATGATTATTCTGCTTATATATTTAGTATTATATTTCTGTTATTAAAATAATTTATTTATTCAAACCAAACTATTCGTTAATATCCATGGTGATTTTTATACCCTTATGCTCTCAGTATAATATTTATGACTCTGCCATGTGTTTATAGCTGTTAAACACTTTCAAGTGATGAGGCTTAGGGAGGAGTGTTAATTCATTGTTCATAAGTGGAAGTAGAAGGACCATTGCAAGGGGTAGACATGAGGCACTTTGTAAACATAGTATAGCTTTGGCAATGTCAATAAATAAAAGCTCCAATGTATATTTTTAATTAAATAAATATTTAGGTATCCTTTTATTTTACTTCGCTGCACTATTAATTGGATATGACCTCAGTTATTGTTTTGTCGCAACAGCTAATCTCTGAGTATCGAGTTTGAATTGTGACAAAACCTCTGTTTTAATATTTTAAGAGTTCTATATTTTTCTCCATTTAGTTATGCTAATTATGGAGGACTAATGGTATCATGTAATGGTGCATAATGGTGTGTTAAGGGACATTAGTAATGTTAATGCGTTAGCAATTACAAAGAGATAGAGTTAGTGGGTCTTACTTACCATGAGTGTTGTGAGTTACATGTAGGTTATAGTCATGTAATCTATGTAATGGAATAATAAGTATAAGAATGAAATGCAATGATAATAATACAAGTGAAATAGCAGAGTTTATATTATTCTTCTTCAATTATTTTTAAATTTGTACGAGTATTGTTGTATAACTATTTTTATTTCAAACACTAAGGTAGTGTTTGGTTCACTAGAATAAATAGAATAAATTATTGCATCAAAATATTCATTTCATATTTGGTTCATTAAAAAAAAAAAGGATAAATTATGTAAATGGTTCTTGTAGTTTATACGATGTGTCAATTTTATCCCTGTTGTTTCAATTTACTCGATTTTGTCCCTTAATTTAACAAATTGTGTCATTTTAGTCCAATAAATAACGGTTGTTAAGTTTGGTAGACGGAAAGTCTACACAATGTGTCAATTTGGTCTCTGTAATTTACACAATGAATAAATTTGGTCTTTATTGTTTTAATTTGCTTGATTTTGACAGGGACCAAATTATCACATTGTATAAACGATAGGGACCAAATTAACACATAGTTTAACTTTCCGTCCACCAAGCTTAACAACCATTATTTATGGATTAAAATCACACAATCTATTAAAGGGGCAAAATCGAGTAAATTGAAACAATAGGGATCAATTGATACATCATGTAAACTACCAGAACTATTTGTATAATTTACCGAAAAAATAATGACAAAATGTATTAATTAGAAATGGAATCATCGTTCACAATTTTAAAAAAAATAATCATTCCATACAAGAACTTAAAGAATGATCATTTTATTTAATTACAACTCATTTCAATAAACTAAATAAAACATAAATTTAAATGAATAACGAATGGAAAGCAACGCAACTCAATTCAACCAGCAAGCATTCCTAATCTAAACGCAAACGTTTTCTTCAAAAAGAACTTCTATTATTCTCATTCTTTCTTATCTTTTTGATAAATAAATAATACGCACACGCAACCAAAGTTTAAAAATAAGCAAATCGTGACCAAGATCACAAAAATAATGTGTGGTAGGTACTCTTCATCTGCAAGCAAATTGACTAACAAACAAATTGTCGTTCCATTCTTTTTTTTTTTTTCGTTTTACTATAAATAAATTAACAATAATCATCATTCCATCACCTATTAGCGAGTCCCAATTCATTTCCCTGTTTGCTCTGTCTTCACATCTTCAACAACCCTTTCAAGAACAAAAGCAATGGTTCTCCTCTCAACTATTTTCAGTTGCATCATGCCATCATCGTGGTCGCCACGCATCTCTGACGATGCCAACGGCCAAAACTTGAAAGCTCGTTCGTCGGAGAAACCAAAAAGGAAAGCAACAAAATCATCAGGAGCTCCAATTGTGTTGTCATACTTCCCTGTAAATTCCCAACTCTCTCGCTTGTAGTTATTTATTTATGAAGCAGTTCAGTTTGATATGGTATATTGTAGTTATTTATTTATGAAGCAGTTCAGTTTGATATGGTATATTTGGGTATTGCTATGGTACTACCAATTGATGAAGGCATAAAGACATGAGTCCCTAGTTTATGGGTATGCCTTTGGTTATTTTTTTACTATTACGCATGAAGACTTCAGTCCTGGGTATTTACTCATGTGGACCTTACAACTTCATGTCTAGTAGTAAAAAAATTTAGTGATAAATTTTTCTTTGCATAACAATTTTTTGTTTTATTTTTTTAATCTTTTTAAGAGTGGTAAATTGGGTCTATCTTTTGTACTTTGATGAATGAATTTTTTTTTATCATATGTTAGTGAGATCTTCTATGATTCGTATTCATCAATTTTCATATCAATAAACTTTTTATTTATTTTATTTTATTTCATTTTATTTTTAAACATGGTTCTCGACTTTATTGGGTTTATTGGTGATAAGTCTATTTCTAAGGGAAATAAGGATTGATCTTTTATGGAAATAAAAACTTGATTAATGTAATAGTTTGGTAAGAAGAACAAACCATTGTTTTGATTTATTTTTATTTTTCCATTTTTACACCATTGTAGTTAGATCACCACTAGACCATCAGTGCAGCCATCAAAAAAATGCTCGAAAAGTCGTCGGCAGTAGCAACTAGTGTTGTGGTGGTGACATGGATAGATAGTTTGACATATAAGTGACATGTGGACAAATAGAGAATGACATAAGAACAAATAAATAGATGATACTTAGACAGATAGGTAATATGAACAAATAGATGGGAAGTGAACATATAGATAGATATACAAGAGTAATATAGTCTTTCAAATTATTTTGTCATTTTTACTTCAAAAATTTTGAAATTGGATTTAAGTGCCAAGTGACCTTAATGATTCGTAATATAAGGACAATAGTTAAGTAAGACTTCTATTATGGTGTGTTCCCTTCCTAATATAATCACAATGCTTCATAATTGATATCATAAAATCTAATAACCTTTTCTTATAACAGTGTTGTGTGTATAATAGTATTTGGAAAGAAATATTCTAAATGAAAGCATATATAATGTATATCCCTCACCACCCCACTCTCACCATCACCGTCACGACCACTAGATTCACCACACCATCAGCACCTCCATTACACCACTACTCCTATTCACCTCAGCACTAGCACCACCTCATTCTCTTCCACTACCACCACCAAGATACCACCTCCACCTCAACACTATCACCACCACTGGCAACACTACCACATCCACATCCACCTTATCTACCACCTCCACCTCCACCTCCACCAATGCCATCTTTTTCCACCCCCACCCCCACCCCCACCACTACCTCCTTCACCACCAGTGGCGTAGCCAGAAATTCAGTGCAGAGGGGGCACAAATTAACGATAATTTGGTTTCATTTTTCTAAAAGCACTTTTCAGGAAATTCTACTTTTTTGTTTTCCATGTTTTTTTGTTTTTACTATTTTTTTTAATAATTTTAAGCAATTTTTTTTTTTACTTTTTAGACATACCTATATAAATACTTAAAAAGTAAAAAAAATTGTGAAAAAAACATTTTAAAAATTCACTAAATACCAAAAAAAAAAAAAAAAGAGAATTAAAGTACATTTTTTATATTTTTTATGTATTTAATTAATTTTTAAATATTTTTTCACAAATTTTTTACTTTTTAGATACATCTAAATAAGGTGCATCTAAAAAGTAAAAAAAAAATGTTTAAAATTTTAAAATATTCACTAAAAGAAAAAAGCACAAAAATAAAAAAACTCAATTTTCAAAAAACTTAATCTAAAAAGCTCAAACAAATAGACTGATTAATTTTTTTTTTTCATAATAAATAACAATGAAATATTACTAAACTTAAATGTTAAGAGTTTAATTTGGATAAATGTAAATTTTAAATAAAGGATTTGAGATTAAATTTTATACAAATCTTAGGGAGTAACTATTTTGTAGGTGGATTGGAAAATTAAAAAAGTAGATACGTTGAGACAGAAATAATATATTTTAGTAGAGAAATTCTATAAAACATACTGCAAAAAAAAATGTCTATCATATGTTGCAATTATGATCTTCGTGATCTTTAGTTATAACACATTATAGTGTTAGATATAATTTAGTTATAACTTCTTATGATTGTTATTTTAGTTATAACTATATATCAAGTAATAATTAGTTATGACTTATTGTAATTTTTTTTATTTTTTTATTTTTATAATTGAGGTTGCTTGATTATAATTTATATAGTGGTCATTTTAGTGATGAATGGAAAGAAACACATGAAGGATAAGCTCTATATGTCAAATGCAACTAACAATCAAATAAATTCTTTATCTTCATTGAAATTTATTATGTTTGCATGTCAATAATAATAGACATCACCATTATATTGAATTTTTCATAGATAATAATACAACCTCTTTGTTTTCAATCAAAATAATAATTATTGTTCTCATAATTTTAAAAATGTCATTGATATTTTACTTTAAATAATATTTTATAATTTTTTTATTTAATATATTTTCTTTATGTTATAAAAAAAAAAAAAAAAAATTCCCAAAACTCAGGGGGGGCACGTGACCCCCCGAGCCCAGCATGGCTCCGCCCTGTTCACCACCATGCCACCATTTCCTGCACTATCCCCTCTACCACCACTCCACCATTGCCACCTCCTCCACTATACCACCTCACCACCATTAGACAAAGAAATTAATAAAATGAATGGATTAGTTGGATTGATTTGTTCAACTCGCCCAATTCAATTCAATCTACTTCTTAAATGTATGGAGTTGAATTGTGTTGTTTTATTGCACAATTCATTTTGACTCACCTAAACTTACCTATATTTAAAAGTAAACTAAATTGGAAGTCCTAATTTTAGGTGCCACGTGGACCATAAATGGGTCTAACAATTTAAACTAAGTCCAACTTTAGGGATAAAATATAATCCAAACTTTTTAAAAACTGGGATGGGTTAGGCAGGCCACCGCCCGTGCTCACTCCTATGGGGATTTAGCTCTAATTGTGTAATGCATGGTATACGGTTGAGATGATGATTTGGATGATTCAAAAAATGGTAGTTGTGATTTTGTATAATTATTGGATGGTCATTAATTTTGATGTATATGTATACAAATGTGATAAAAGGGAATTGGGGTGGGTGCTATACAGGGCACAGTCATAGTGATGTCTCATTTCAGGTCTCATTTTGATGATCAAAACTATTCACTTTTTAAGATACATTCAAAAATCCTTTCATCGAATGCATATAAAAAAAATGAATGGTAAATGTAATTTAAAGTATAAACTGAATACAAATAATATTTTGATGAAATAGTTACCGATATTCGATTACCTTGAATTTTTACAAAATGTTCTATTCGATGTAAAATAAAAAATGAATGATTTAAATAATCAAAATAAAACCCGAAATAAGCCACATCAGCTGCAAAAAAAAATGGTTGGCTTTGCTACAAAGGCCACCCCAATTCCATATAATAGTGTGTGTGTAAATGTATTTTAAACTAGGGTTATCTAAATTTTACTTTAGTCTATGTAATTTCACCCTTGTAGTTTTATTTAAATTTTCCTTTAGTCCTGTAATTTTAAATTGAACAAATCGCTGCACTTTAAGTATAGTTTCAATTTAGTCATTCCATTCAAATTGGAGGTTAGAATTAATAATTTTGAAGACACTTGTCAATTTAGATGGAAGAATCAAATTGAACAAGTCGCTACACTCTTTGTCTCGTTTGGAAACAAGCTATTTTAATAATTTTTTAATTTTTTACAAAAAGATATACAGAAAAGTAAAGAGAGTGATGTAACAATTAATAGAGAGTTTTTGACTTTTTAGTTAAAATCTCAATCTCCAAATGAGAAGTATAGTTTCAATTTGGTCATTCTATTCAAATTGAAAGTTAGAATTAATAATTTTGGGAACACTTGTCAATTCAAATAGAAAAATCAAATTGAAACTGGATTAAAAATGTAAAAAACAAATTATTCAAATTAAAATAATAAAAATGTAATTAACCCATTAAACTATATGAAAAATGTTATAGAATTGTAATTATGTAGAATTTTTTTATCCTAGTAACATGTAAGGGTCCACCCGTAAAAAAACAAATGAGTTGAAAATGACAAACAAATTAAGCGGCAAAAGTCTTTAAATGAGAGAAGCAAATCATTCTGAAAAGTCTTTATGAAATTGGAACATAATCAAACAGACAAAATAAAATATGATTATATATATATATTATATTTATAATTTTATATTTAGAATTATCAGTGGTGATAAATTTTTATTTGTATATAAATTCTATACCACATCAATTGAAAAGACAAAAATGAAGAGTATGTAGTAATATTTTTCCAAGTGATACTTTTGTCATAAAGTGGGAAAAGGGTCAATCAAAAGCAACCACAAGAACTTGGAAGGAAGCAGAGAAGTAGAAAATGGAAGGAAGCAGAGAAGTAGAAAATAAAATCAATCAAAGCAACCATAAGAACTTGGAAGGAAGCAAAGAAGTAGAAAATAAAAAAAATAATAATAATAAATAAATAAAAACTTCCTCCCCAAGCTAATTGACATATCTGGTGGGGTAAAGAAAATAGAAGGAAACTGCATTAGCCTATTTGGTCTTCCGTGCTCTACAAGCTCATTGACTAACATATAACAGACCTCATATTTCTCTCTCTCCCTCTCTCTCTGTCTCTGTAAATAAAGCTCACTTCTCAACTCGACTTTTATATCACTCATCTTCTCGTTATCTCACCTTTTCTCATTCCAAAATCTTTTTCAACTTCATCCAAGAAAAAACAGCTAAAACAATATGGTTGTTTTCTCGGCCATTTTCAGTTGCTTCTTTCCATCATCACCGGCACGGGTTTCTGACGATGCTGGAAGCCAACAAGTGAAAGCAGCTTCAATGGAGAAAAACAAAAGGAACACAAAATCATCAAAAGGAGCTCCAATTGTGGTGTCATACTTCCCTGTTAACTCCCAGCTGTCTCGCTTGTAGTAATTGAAGTTCATGATGGAACATGTAGTTTGAGTTTGAAAGTCTTTACAATCAATGTTCCCCTATGTTATGCATTTTCAACTGCACGATCGCATCTCGTAATTTTTGTATTTCAAAATTCTCACCGCTGCTTGTTGCGTATAGTTTTAGTTGAAAATGCATTAATAACTAGGGGGACATGAAATTTAAGAACAGAGGATCTTAAAATCAGACAAATTTCTTTGAAAAGTACTCTGATGATGGCCAAATCAAGGAATGGAGAGAGAACAATAAGTACTTGTTAAAAATTGATCTCACTCTCCGAGGAAACATGTCAAATGGTGGTTGGATCCCGGTGGTGCATCAACGGCGAGGAGGTAGATCTAGGGGCTACGAAGCAAGGAGTGGTCTGTATACTGTGTTTGTAGACAATATCCCAAGATCTGTGGATGCAACCTCACTGAGTAAACTTTTCAAAAAGTTTGGTGTAGTTAAAGATGTTTTCATCCCTTTCAAGAGAAGGAAAGCAACAAACTCCAAATTCGGATTCGTGCGATTCGACTGTCATGTTGCATCAGATATAGCAATCCAGAAAGCAAACGGTCTGTTGGTGGATGATAAGGTCCTTGCAGTCAAGTATGCCACTTATGATAGAAGTGTACCCAGCATGAGAAGGCCCCAGGCCAGCAGAGAAACTGTTAATCCGAACAGAGGCACAGGATCAAACCCATTAACTGGCCACAAATCTTTTGCAGAGGTTCTCCAAAGGGGCACGACCATGACTATCAAAGTCAACGAAGATGGCCATGGTTGGCTCTACGAAAGCGCTATTATCAGGCTCAACTCAGATTTCTACATCAATAGTATTAGATCTGCCTTGAAGGATAATGGGTTAGCTCAAGTTATGGTCAGACAGGGGGGAGGCAGGGATGTTATTTTGACTTTCAAATCCAAGGAGGAGCTTCAATCTAATATCCAGAAAATCAGGGACATGTTTAAGATTGGAGCCAGTTCGTTTTGGAATGGAAACCAGGAGTTCACATAAAGCAAGAGAGATACGTTTGGCTTAAATGCTTTGGTATTCCTCTGCTACCTCTGGAACAGGAACACCCTAAAACATTGGAGCTTTGTGGGGGTCTGTCCTTCATTTGGAAGGTGATGTTAGCCAACCAACGTCCTTCTCCTACTCCAGAATGAAGGTAGCTACAACATGCTTGGAGCTTATCAACAAGACAATAAATCTGGAATGTAAGGGTAAATTACACCCAGTTTTTGTTTGTGAAGATCATTCGGCCAATCCATTGGAGTGTAATGAGTTTAGTAACATAGGGCTGGGTGACAGCAATAACAGCTCCAATGTGGCCTTAAGCAGAGCTGAAGAAAATGTATTCACAGATAGGGCTTGCAAAAGGAATGATGAAGTTGATACAGCTACAAATCGGCCTGGTGCTGCGAGCCTTTCCTCCATTAACGAGACGCAAAGGAAGGAACTTTCAAATTGCAACAGTACTGAGATGGTGGGCACAGTGGTTGAGGATTCACTGTGCAGCAGACCTATTGTAGTAGGGGTGAAAGATGCAATGATGGAGGAGCGTCCGCTCTGTCAATCGTGTGACGAACATCCACAGAGGTGTGTTGAGCAAGCTTCATCACCGGGTTTGCTCAAAAGTCTGAGTGGGTCCATAGATGTGTTTGGGCCTGGAATTAATTTGGAGGTCAATTTAGGAGGCCATCCGAATTGTGATCATATATCTCAAGGCCCAAGCCATGGAATTAATGAGTATATAGTGCAAGGCCCAACTCTATTGCCACCTGAATTTCAAGGTAACTGGCCAAGTCTTTATCCTTCACTACAATCTGGGTCTTATCCACCTGCTGCTTCTCATGGGCTGGGCACTAAGAGTTTACATGCTAAAGGCCCAGTTCGTTGTCCTGACCCCATCCTCAACCCCCATCAGTATGCCAAGAAAGCTGGGAAAAAGAAGGTGCACATGGAGGGGTTCTCACGGTTTGCTCGACACTATGGCCATAAATCTGCAGCTACCTGTAGGCACTCCTCTAAGTCCATTATCTTCAGGCCTGCAGCAGCGGCCCTTGCACGCTCTGAGCTAACTGAGGGTGACACAAACTCGCACAGCTATCTTCTTAAGGAAGCGCAGGCCACTGTCAAATTGGGGAAAGATCTGGGAATTAATTTCCAAGGACAGGAAGATGGTGTGGTGGATAAGCTTATCGAGCTGGAACTTAAGGACAAGGAGAGGCTTATAAGGGATGGAAAGGCCTAACAGTGAAAGTAGTGTACTGGGGCCGAATAGAGAGTCATTTTGTTTAGCTATGAAGCTTCTATCTTGGAATGTGAGAGGGATTGGAAAGCCTGAGAAGAGGGGAAGAAGCGATCATCAGAAGGGAAGGAGGTTTGGTTGTTCAGCTTTTGTGATCATGTGGTTGGTTTATTGTTCAAGTTATGGGTTATAACTTCTATGATTTTGCTTCTGTGAACACCATGCTATTGTAAATCAAAGCCTCTCAACTGAAGCTGCTGCTGTGTGTTAATTTCTGGATAGCACAATTGGCTGCTGCTGTGTTTTTTTTTTCTGGGTGTTCTGCTTCGGTTGTTATCCTTTTCTTTCTCTTTCTTGTTGGTTTCTTACCAGCTGGCGCTTGGGGCTTTTAGCCCCAAGCTCCTCTTTATTGATGTAATCTCCTACCCTATTTGGTTTCATCAATAAAGATTTTCTTTGCCGATCAAAAAAAAAAACAATAAGTACTTGTTACACAAATAGTAGTGTTACTGGGGTTTCATTCTTGATAAGATCTTCTTAATCAAATGATTTGTGTTGTCTGTGGCCATGGAAATCATATTTCATTGTAATTTCATTAATTAAATGCATTATTAAGATTGTCTTCATTTGTTTGATTTCCCAAAACTCTGGTCATTTTTTGATGTTTAAGTATGGTGTTATTTGACAATACTAAACAGAAACCATTCTTCTTCTACTAGCACATGAAGTACAAGTGTAATTAGTGATGTTGATTTATTAACCAGAAAAGAATGGTAGAGAGAGAGAGAGAGAGAAACTAGGGGAGTAAATATGTCAATTTAACTCGATTAGAAGCTTAATGGTTCAAGGGGTTAGTTGGTGTTCTTGTAGATTGTTGTAATCATAACATAAAGACTGGCAGAGTATTGTTAAGAGTTATCGTTGATTCTTCTAAAATTATCTAGACCATTAATTACATAGGTTGAATAATCTAGAAAATTCGGAAAGATCTATAAGACTCTAGAGAGATCTAGAAAAATTCAGAAGATTTTAAAATATTATAATAAGGTTTCGAAACATTAGAGAAACTTGGAGAAATTTAGAAGGGTCCGGAAGGTTCTAGAATATTTTAGAAGTATAGAAAGTAGTACTATATACTAGAATAGTTTATAGAGTTCTAAAATATAGAAAAAGTATAAGCGGGTTAAAATAATCCTAGCCATCCATTGATTTGGTGGATGGCTATATATAAAAGGAAATGATCTCGTTTAGAAGGTACACCAACAACAATAACAAGAAGTAGAGTCAAGTGTGAACAACAATAACAAGAAGTAGAGTCAAGTGTGAGTGATTTCCAAGTGAGGTGTCCTTGAGAGTTCTTTACATATACTTCAGTATACTTTGTATCTAAATAAAAATTTACTTTTGTATAGTTATTGTGTTCCAACTCAACAGGTGTATCCAAAATTGTATGGTATATGCTAGAAAATTAGCCAAAAGGGAATTGGTCCCTTGTACAAAGGAACATGTGATTGGTAAGAACAGCTTCTGGGCAATGGAAGAGTCAAAAGGGCTCCTGCATGAAGCATACAGGAGGACATTGTTTGGCAGGAGTTCAATTCTATGTGGGCTTTTAGGGTAACAAGAAAAATAGCAGTTTATCAATTTAGAAAAAATGAATCAAAACTAGCTCAGAATTTGTAATCAAATCAAAGGTCAAAATTCATTCATGTTGTGGTTCCACAATAACAATTTTAAATATTCACAATAGATTTGACATTTTGAGACCGTTTCTAATTTGTAATTTTCTAAAGGGGTGGTTTGGGATACTTAAAAAAATTAAAAAAGTTAAAAAGTTACTAAAAAAGTTAAAAAGTTATCACTACTCATCAAAAAAAATATAAAAAAATTAATTTTACACAAAATTATTACAAACAATTCTGACGTCCCCATAGATACAGAACTAACTTTTTTGAAAAAATTGCACAGGCGAGGTGCACAAACAACACAGTGTTGTTCGGCCATTGGGGGCTCATCACAGGTCCCGTTTTGATAATATGAACCGTTCAATGTGTAGAACTCGTCGAGTACTATATGTTTTTAAAAAATCACATTGATCGAATATCGCTAACTACATGATTAAATCAGTTTTGTATAAAAATGAATGGTGTTATAGTTAACGATTGAAAAAAACTAAACCAATCAGATAGCTATCGATATCCGATCAACATGATTTTTTACAAACATATAGTACTCGACGAGTTCTACACATTCAACGGCTCCGATTAGCAAAACGGGGACCCGTGGTAGGCCTCCATGGGCCGAACAGCACCGTCCAATTCAATGCCCAAAAAAGAGAAAACCATCTCCTAACCTATACCACACGCTATCCCTTAGGACATCCCACCATACAGCTTATTCTATCCCAATCTTCTCCAATACACTAATTTATTCAAATTTTTAATACATATTTTTCGTAAAAAATCAAAAAGTTATATGGTGGTGTTTGGGAAGCAACATCCCAAATTTTTTATCTCATAAAAACCACTAAAAGACAAAAGTTTTGCAAAACCAAAAAAAACACATCCAAACAAAATATTACATCCAACCCCATAATCATTTCACTTTTTCTCTCACAAACATCACATCCAACCACATAAAAACTCAACTATCTTCCCAAACACTAAAAATTTTTTATCTCATAAAAACCTACATCTACTAAAATCTACATAAAAACTCACTTCTCAAACACCCACATATTTTTTTCCTCAACTTTTTAGTTTAAATAGTCAAAAAATGCATTTATTTAGGATATCTCACAATCCCTAAAAAAAAAAAAAAAAAAAAAAAGTTATACAAACTGATATATATATATATATAAACGTTTATATAATTTATATGATAATCTGCCACGCCGATTTGTTCTTCAATGTCTATTTTCAAAACTCAACCAATTTAATAAACGACCTTAAAAACTCTACCAAGTCAAATTTTATGGTACTAAAATATAAATTCCAGTCTTTTTAAAAAGTTGGATGGGTTAGGTTAGGCAGGCCACCAGTGATGGTGCAACCTTTCGATCTGATTAGAGCTTTAGGGTGTGTTTGGTTTGTGTTTGTAGAGTAATTTTTGAGATAAAAAAATACGAAAACTTATTTGGTTTGTCTTTTTTCAGAAATGGTATTCGAAAATTATTTTGGAAAGAGAGTTCTAAAAAAAGTGATTGATTTGATGTGTATGAGAAAAAGAGTGATTTTGGACAATAAGTAACCAAACAAAATTTTGAGATTTTTTTTAGAAAAATTTGTTTGGTTTGAGTACTCTTGAAAATTTATTTGTAGAGAATTTTTCTCAAAAATAAACCAAACAAGGCCTTAAAGTTTCAAAAATTGTGTGAGGCAAGAAGGGAGATTAGGTCCAATGCACAAATGCATAGTACAATTGAGATGAGTGATTTGGATGTCCTTTTGACGATCCATGTCCTTTTGACGTAATATTTCTTTCTATCTGTTAAGCATCTGGGACTGTGATGACGTGTAATCCCACTTTGAGTCAATCCCAATGTCATTGCGTTGGTACAGGATGATGCTCTTCCAAGAAGTGTTTCCTTTGACTTCCAACTGAGCTACTTTAGCTCGGCCATATTACGGGCTATTTTAGAAAGATATTTAAAAGGCATTTTCGTATTTTTAACTCATTTTGAATCAACGATTAAAAGGCATTTTGATCCGACAACAATTAAAAGGCATTTTCAACGATTAACCTCTTCTTCAGCTCCTGGAAGGATTTTTCGCAAGCTTTGTCCCACTCATACTTTACTTCCTTCTGCATCAAACGAGTCATTGGTTTAGCTAGTTTGGAAAAATCTTGGATGAACCTCTGGTAATAACCGGCCAATCCTAAGAAGCTGTGGATTTCTGACACGGTTTGGTTGTCTCCAATCTAATACGGCCTCCACCTTGGTTGGATCCACCGCAATCCCATTCTCTGATACCACATGCCCTAAGAACTTTACTTCATTCAACCAGAACTCACATTTACTCGCCTTGGCATATAACCGATTATCTCTAAGAACTTGGAGGACAGTCCTTAAATGTTGCTCATGCTCTTCTTCAGACCTTGAATATACCAAGATGTCATCAATGAATACTACTACAAACTGGTCAAGGTATGGTCTAAAAATCTTATTCATTAAACTCATGAATAATGCCGGTGCATTAGTTAGTCTGAAGGGCTTTATTACAAACTCATAGTGGCCATATCTAGTACGAAAGGCAGTCTTTGGTATATCCTCCTCATTGACTCATAGTTGATGGTAACCTGACCTGAGATCAATCTTTGAATAGCACCTTGAGCCTCTAAGTTGGTCAAAAAGGTCATCAATCCTCGGGAGTGGGTATCGGTTCTTAATCGTGACTCGATTGAGTTGACAATAATCACTGCATAGCCTCAACGACCCATCTTTCTCTTAGCAAACAACACGGGTGCTCCCCATGGCGAAGTACTTGGCCTAATGAATCCTTTCTCGAGCAATTCCTGTAGTTGTGTCTTCAATTCTCCTAGTTCTACTGGTGCCATACGATACGGAGCCATGGACATTGGGGTAGTTCCAAGTTGTAGCTCGATGCCAAAGTCTACTTCCCGGGTTGGTGGCAATCCTGGTAACTCCATAGGAAATACATCTGCATAATCGCATACTACACGCGGGAGTTCTATTTCCCCTTGGCCTTCCTCATTTAGAATCAGACTTGCTATTCTACCCGCAAGTTGATCGCGCCACTGCGTCCGATGTTCTGTTGAAACCATGGGGTCTTGTCTATCCCCCTTAAACTGGAAACGTGTTCCATCTTGCGTGTGAACTACCACTTTCTTCTGACGACAGTCGATCACCGCTCGGTGGACGGACAACCAGTCCATGCCCAAGATGATATCGAAGTCCGACATTTCCATGACACGAAGGTCGCAAGTTAAGCGTAGGTTCGACATTCCTATTTTACAATCTTTACAGATCAATCCTACCCGAATGCATCCTCCCATAGGTGATATAAAAGAATGTGATGCACCAGTATCAAATAAAACATGCACCCAAGAATTGTGTAGTACTAAATTGCAGACGGGTCCGCTTCTTCCTCTTGCAAGGCGAAGATCCTGCCGGTTGCTCCTTTCTAATCCCTCATGAAGTTGGGTCTCTTTTCCACAAGCTCCAAATCCTCTTGGATTCTACCTCCTCTCATTCTGAGGTCAATGTTGTGCCGATTATTTCCACAAAGATGGTAAGACTCTTCCAAAATTTGATTCTTGATAGGGTTCGGGATTTTAGCCACGGTTGCTAGTCCATTCTTAAGGTTTCAATTTCCTGGTACCGCATTT
This sequence comes from Camellia japonica, assembly GCA_030407325.1. Taxonomy (NCBI): domain Eukaryota; kingdom Viridiplantae; phylum Streptophyta; class Magnoliopsida; order Ericales; family Theaceae; genus Camellia; species Camellia japonica. The sequence goes on from JAPPVO010000029.1 coordinate 61,370,736, forward strand.
CTATTGTTGCTTGCAAGCTCATGTTATTACTTGTCTCGAAGTATGGTCCACCATTTGTTTTTTTCTTTGAATGGGGTGAGGCGCAAGTCAAATTCTAACTACAGAGGCAATTCCTAATTTAGAGTTTAATTATCCTAGGGTGTTCGCACAACACAACTTCATATACATAATAATAATTACGAGATTCCTAAAATTGGATTGAAGTGGAGACGAAGAATATGAAGCAGTTATGGTGATAACATCAGGATTAACTGAAATATGGATAAATTGTATGATGTTATGGTTTGGAACTTCAATGTGATCAAGGTTATAGATGTAGTGACTACATTAGATATTTAACTTGAAACTGTGTTAGCCATCCGCGTTTCAAACTGAATATCCAAGATTCGTCACCGAGCAAAGAAAATGAAATTATTTACAAGAAGCCTTGAGCTAAATAAAATATTCAAGGGTCAAGGAGGTCAAATTTACAAATAGTGGTATATAAAACAAGACTAGACGGACAAGGCTTAATCTTGAAAAAGGATGACATTGAATAAAGGTTACGAATACAAGATGAGGGTACGACAATCGATAGAAGACGCGTAGAACTAATAGTACCCCCTACTGCGCGATGTGATGCCGCACTCAAGGTTAAAACCATTTCACGATCCTGAAGTAGGTCCTCATGAGTTAATGTTGGCGTGCCAGAAATTCGAAGAAATTCCCTAAGATAGGTCAAAAAAGATTCTAACATAGTCGGGGAAGGTAGTCTCTAACCGCAGGTCGAAACGCGTGGGTAAGGGTTGAACCTAGGCTCTGATACCATATTGTGACGCCCCGATTCTACACTATAGGTTGCAGTCAAGGGAGTCACTAGTGAGTCCTATGGCCAATAACCAAGTAAGATCCCAGATCGCCGGAGGAGTCAAAATAGCCTCCCTTCTAAGTCCAGCTTTCTTAGGCAGCGCACTACCTTTTTGACAGATCTTACCAGGCATTGACACAAGGTCTCATAAGCAACGATAAGGTTCATACATAGAATATAAATACATAACAACCACATTTATACTTAATTCAAAAGATTGTTTCATTACATTACATCCCAATAGAAAGTTTAAACTCTACATGAGTTCTTACAAAATAACAAAAAGGAAATTTCTATTATTCCTAAGATAGCCAAAAGTCCTCGAAGGTTTCGGGCTCGTCGTCTCCAGCTATGAGTTCCGCTTCTTCACCTGGCATGATACGCCGTAAGCTTTAAATGCCCACTAAACACACACACACACCACACCCCTTTTTCCCAGTCCAATACACAATCACAATGATGGCACCAAGTAGTAAATCATGATTCTCAAATAAATAAATAAAGGGTTAAGTTAGATGTTAGTAAACTAGAAATCCCCCAAAGAGATTTCGTCCTCCCAACCACAAGAATCGGATGCGGATTATTCGTTATGCCCCCTCTTTTGCTGCTTTGTTGCAGAACTAACCTCGGATGCCTACCAACGGTTATATACCGCGTAGCGCCAACCGCAGGGCCTCAAAAGAGACGGTAAAATAGGGCCTTGCTTGAATCCCTCCTTACACCGAGCTACCTAGGGTCCGAATACAACCGCTCCGTTCAAGGGTTCCGAAAACCATTTGCGCAAGACTTCTAACTTTCAAATAGGGAACGCATCCCAACAAACCACATATCACATATTATCATCTTTTCATAACTCAAGTGTTCGAAAACCCAATACCCACCCAATTAGGTTTCCCGTTGAATTAAGTGTTTTAAGTCAAGGTTAGTCCAACTAAACAATATAATAATATCCACATAAGCATGCATCCTCAAGATAAGAAAGATAAATAACATAACATGCACATACAACATCTTGCCAAGATATGATCATAAGCCATTAAACATTTTCATGAATACAAGGGCACAAAACATCCATACATAACAATTTCCAGATTTAACATCACGTGAAGATTAATACGAAAGGACTACTTTAGATCATCCACCGAACTCGGTCTTCCTATGGTTCGTAGAGAATTTGATCTAGTTTCTAGAACATTTTTCGGAAATGGGTTTGCTTTTCCAGATTTTAAGTTATTTAGAAAATAGTCCAGCGCTGTCCAGAATCTGTCCAGATCCGTCGACCATTACGAAAAATTGATTTTCTTTCAAACCGCTTAATGTTTTTCGATGAAACCAATTTTAGTTGAAAGCTAACTCCTTAAGGAAGGCTTTGACATAAAATAGAGTTCCAGAATATTTTTGTACATTTTTCTGGAATTTTTTAAAGTGGGCTGCAAAAACAGATTCTAAGGTAGACTGTCCAAAACATGAAGATTTGTGAGAAAAGGGTTCCACCAAGGGAAAGTTTTCATTTATTTTGTGAAGAAAACATGCTAACTAACATATATTTACTCAGAAAGTTTGCTTGAAAGTGTGCCTTTGGAAAGTTGAGAGATTGGTAATAAAAGAAGATGGTTTTGTGCCAAAAAGGGAAAAATACAAGAGAGATGGAATCAATACTCAAATCTTAGTATTTTTAACATAAGAACTCTTTATTCACCCAAAAAAAAACATAAGAACTCTTTAATGACAGATCTGAAAAAAAACAGTAGTTAAAAACATGTATTGAAAAAAAGGAAAATGAAAGAGAAGGTTGTGTTTGTGGCTTACTTGCTATTTTGCACAAGAATGCTCTTCTCTCCCTCCCTCTTCTTCTCTAGACTTCTCCCTCTTGCTCCCCTCCCTCTCTCTAACCGAAATGTGCGTGTGAGTGAGTGTGTTGTGTGTGTTTGCAAGCTAGGGGGTGTGTTGATATTTGTAGGCAATTTGGTGTAAAAGGACAAAAAGGCCCATTAGTTGAAAATGGATGGAAAAGTTAGGATCTTGCTTGGTGTCAAAAGGGATAGGAGTAACTAAGGTGCTAAATCATAAGTCTAGGCATCAATTAGTTGATTTTTAGTTGAAAGGTAACTAGTCTTGAGATTTGCAACCTAGGTCTAGGTCACTACGTTTGGGTTTCCTAGAATTTCATAATCATGGTTCTTGAAAATTGGTTTCTCACTTTCTTCTAGAAAGGCTAGCCATAGGGAAGAGTGAAGGGAAATTTCTTTATTATTTTATGTCTAGGCACACTCCTCTAGGTGTATATATGTATATATATTACAAGATTGATGGTACTAATAATATTAGGGTACATGTACTAGTTTTTGTGGTTTATTTTGAATTTAATAAAGAAGTAAGGGCTTGGTGTTAAACACATGTAATTTATGTAGAATTAAATTAGGTTAGGGAACCTAATCCGGCTAGGAAAATTCCTGTTTTGAAAAAAAGAAAATAAAATTACTAACCGACAAGATTCAAAATAATTCAAGTAATCGAGGGCTTTAAGAAAATAATTCAACATTAAGGTTTTTAAAGTGAATACATATTTTGGGAGCTTCACACGCAGCCCATGGGTGGCTCGGGGTGGGCCCGACCCGTTTAGGCTGGGGACTAGGCCCGTTTGAGCCTAGGCCTATTTGGGCCTAGGCCTGAGCCCAACCCGAGACCCCAGGCCTAGGCCATCATTTTGAAGCCTGGCCTGACCCGTGGGTCCGACCCGCTTGAGGCCCAACCCGCTCGAGGTCTAGTGTATTTTTTAGTGAAAAATAAAAAAAAATTTGGTAGGAAAAATAAAAAAAATAAAAAAAATTGTTCAGGCCTCCCCAAGCCCAGCCCAAGGCCCATTGGCCCACCCAAGGCTAGAATATCTCCTCGGCTTGGGCTTGGGCTTGGCTTGGGCTTGGGCTTGGGCCTAATTTTCTGGCCTGTAGGCCTTCCTAACCCAGCCCAAATATTGGCGAGAGCCCACGAGGGCTGACATGGGCCGACCCGAGCCAAATTTACGCCCCTAATAGTGCGGATTGCCCAAATGTATGATTTTACATTTAGAGAAACTCACTTTTATTCCTAAAAAATTAAACCCAAACATGTAAGTGACTACCTTTTTGTATAATTTATACTTTAATGGGACCATTGAGTAAATAAGAAAAAAAAAAAGGATTAAATAGTTTATGAGATCACATTCTGAGATTTATTAGTGTTTCATCCAAGTTAAAAAGTCTTTGATGAAGTTGGAGCCTGATTAAAAAGACAAAATGAAGTATGATACTTTTCTAAGTGAGTAAAAAGGTCCACACAGAGGAAAATTATACTACAGCCTTGGAGTATTATGTGGTTATACTCCCTTATCAATCATTATTTTATGTTTCTCATATTCCTTAATCACTCAATACAATATCCCATTTACTTACCTTCTTCACCAATCACAATATCAAAAAATATCACGTATTCATATTTCAGAACTACAATCAACCTAGCTATGAGAACCTTGGAAGGAAGCAGGGAGAGAAACCAAAAAATAATAATAATAAAAGAAAATCTTGCTCCTCAAGCTAATTGACTTATTAATAAGCAGCCATTAGAACATAGAATGAATCTGTAGTGGCCTATTTGGTTTCCCTTGCTCTCCAAGCTCATTGACTAAAAAATTCATAGTTCTTGTCTTTCTCTCCACTATAAATAAGCTAAGCTCTCCACTCTGCTCTTGTATCACTCATCTTCTCTCACCCTTTCTGATTCAGAAAGAATTTTCAACTTCATCTAAGAAAAAAACAACTAAAACAATATAAAATATGGTTCTTTTCTCAGCTATTTTCAGTTGCTTCTTGCCATCAACTCAGGCATGTGTTTCTTGCGATGCCGAAAACCAAGAAATGAAAGCAGCTTCCATGGGGAAAGACAAAAGTATCATCAAAAGGAGCTCCAATTGTGGTGTCGTAGTTACTGGTTAGCTAGCAGCTCTCTTGCTTGTAGTAATTGAAGAAGTTCATGAAACATGTAGTTTTGAGTTTGAAAGTTTTCACAATTCATGTTCCCCTGTTTTATGCACTTTCAACTGCATTATGGCGTCTCGTGATTTTTGTACTTTAAAATTGTCACTGTAGTAGCGTGTATTTTCAATGACCAGGGGACATGAAATTTAAGAAGAGTACTCTAACGATGGCAAAATCAAGGAATGGGAAAGAGCAATAAGTGCTTACACAAGCAGTAGTGTTAGAGGGGTATCATTTTTGATAAGTTCTAGATTGAATGATTTGTGATGTGTGTAGGCATAAAAATCATATGTCCTTGTAATTTAATTAATAATTGAACGCATTACTAAGGCTTGTTTTGAGAAGTAAGAAAAAAAAAATGGTTTATTGGATTTTTTTGAAAAAACATACAAAAAAATAGAGAGGTGATGCATCCCTATTTGCACGTATTTTTGTCAAATTCATGTCGATAAGTGAATCAATCAGATGGTGACACGTGGCAAAGTCAAAGTGAGAGTCCTACATTAATTAAAGGGACAAGTGGCATTAGAAGGGTTGATCACGAGCGTTGGATGGCTCAAATGATGAAGCAGTTATTAGGCTAAGTCATGGGCTTAGTGAGCGACTTGCAAGAAGAGTCATGTGCAAAATGGAGGTTTCTCTCTATCGATGGGAAGCCCAGAGTGTTGAGGGACACGTGGCATCATGAAAAGAGGATAGTTCACTAGGCAAAGTAGAAGACAACAAAGTTTGAGGGCTTGGAAGTGAAAAAATAGTTACAACACTTAGGCAGTGGCAGTTGCAAGATTCATGGAGGTCATGAAATCATGGGCCAAAGAAAGATGGAATGATATAAAAGCCAGAGATTTTGCAAAGAGTAAGAGGATGAACAACTCAATAACACTTAGCTTTAGACTTAGTTTTATCTTAGGAGTAGTTCTCTCAAATTAGGAGTAGTTTATCTCTGTAATTTGTGACTTTGTTTTGATGGTTTCATCTTGAAATCATTTTTAGTTTGCTCTGTTTACTTCATCTCTTTCTTGTCAATTATAACTTTTGTTCCAAAGAAGTCATTGTACTTTCAAGGTATTTGAATCAAAATATGCAATTGTTTGATTGATCTTATTCAATTGTTTGTTTAAATTGTTGTTCAAATCCTGTCGATTAGAAGTAAGCATAATTTTTACTAACAATTTGGCATGCCTGGTGGGACAACATCATAATTTGGAACAATGGTGAAGGCAAAGAAGCAAAATGATAGGTACTTTGAGAAGAAGCCTGTTGAGTTCGAAGAAGAAGAAGTAGACCAGGATTGGTCTTAGCTAATTGTGGTAATGCTCACATGTGAGCCATGTGGTGGTGGCTCTAAAAGGCCAGATAATGGCCAAGAATGGATTCATTTAGGAATATGCTATTTTAGAAACTTTTTGGCTTTTTACGAAAGATGTACAGAAAAGTAGAGAGAGTGATGTGACAACATACAGTAACTTTTGACTTTTTAAGCTAAAATATGTAGTCCCTAACGAGGCCTATACAAAAGGCCAAATAAGTGGCCATGCTAAAATCCCTCACAAAAGTTTTGGTTGCATTTGAAGAGGCTATGGCAAAAAGTTTTGGTTGCATAGTTGAGAGAGGCTATGGCAAACCAATCACTTGAAGGGAATCAAATCCTCTTGAGAGAGGTTAGGAGTGTGATGAATGGTCTATCGATGGAACATTCAAGCTAGGTTGAAGTGAAGACACAAAAAATGTCCTCAAATGCTGGAGGTGTGTATCCAGTGCCACCAGTTGGAGTACCACAACAATCTCTTGGGGAACCAATGTCCTTTTACAGGGACCCAATTGTTGAGGAAAGAATGTAAGAGTTATTTCAGACTCCAAATTTTAAAATTCAAGAAAACTGGCCTAGGGGTAGTTTAGGCCTCGATTTTTTTTTCCTCTAACCCTCTTTATGGTCAAAAAGGGTTAGAATAAAATAAATATGGGCGCTTAGATGATGAATTTAATTTAAAATTTTTCTTACCCAAAGGTCCAAGTGTTACTTTAGGAAAATTCTATTTCCACACACCAAGTTTCCTTACTTCACACACTTAATGAATTTTTTCAGAATCACAATTTTATCTTTTAACAAAATTACCACTTCACCCACCACCATCTCACCCATATATCTCCTAATTTCTTCATACACATCTCACCCACTACCATCTCACTAGCCACTTCACCGCCGACTATTGCCTCCCATGCCTAAACCTCAACCATACAAAGCGGGGAAACACAGATCAGACAATTGAATTGATTAATCATGAAAAAAAGGTTACAATACATTGATCACTCATAAATTGATAAAATATCAAGCTCAACCATGAGTCCATTCAAAACAGATGGTTGTGTAGTAATTGAACTTAAATCAAACACAAATATAAACCAAAACAGTAGATCGGAGGAATACAAAATGAAATATAAAAAGATCGATCTTTTACGCACAAATAGAATCAATCCAAGCAAAATTAGAACTTTTTTCATTAACTTTTCAGATCTGTACACAAACATCGACAAATTCGCATCTAAAATTAAAATCAAACAACAAAAATATGAAACCATCAAATCAAGTCCACCAAAATGAGAAAGAGGATAACAAACATTCAAATTGCAGCGTACCTTGTAGTGAGGATAGAAAGAGAGAATGTGCACAGAGAAGTGAGGGTATATTTGTGAAATGTGTGGATTGAGATAAAAAGTAAAAATCAAATTTCTAAATGTGTGGATTGAGAAAAGATGTACACAGAGATAATTTGTGTGTGAAAATAGAATTTCCTGTTAGTTTATTATGTCAAAAAGACAAGCCTTTGCAAAATGACAAAAATATCCATATATATATATGTATAGTTCCCTAATCAAACCCTAGATCCTTAAATCGTTTTCTCTCTTTTACTCTCCATCTCCGCACGTTACCCTCTCTCTCTCTCTTTCCACCACTTTCACCCTTCGTCACCTCTACCACTACCATCGTCGCCTCCGCTACCTCATCGCCGAACTCCACTTATCTCCCTTCCATCATCATCTTCCTCATCCTCTGCACTACTCTACTCCGGCGGTAAACACGACACTAGAACGTCGACCACCACGTCGCAGCAATCTCCGTTGCTGTTGACTACTCCGTTGTTTCTCATGTCGATTCCGTCATCCCTCGCCACTGTCTCTCTAGATCTACATACCCTAGACCACTATTGCGCCAGTGCCATTAGTACCCATCTCTCTCTCTTTCTCTCTTGCCACAATGATCTTAGATCTTATATCTGATATCTGTGTGCGTGTGTGTTTGTATCTCAGATCTAGGGTTTTACAGGTATTATATATATATACGTATGTGTTTGTGTGTTTGTATAAATTCAAATTTGGTCTTGATTTTAGTTAGAAAATGGTTTCACAACAGCAATCTGATTCAGTTCTTGGAAATCGCCTCAGATCTATTCAAAATTTCTGGTTGTTTGTATTGGTGAAACAAATATTTTTTTTGGATTTTTTTTTCCTTCTTATTTTGTTGTTGTTGTTGTTGTTGTTGTTAATGATGATGATGATGGTAATAGTGACACATATTGTACCAGATAGGGAGGGAAAGAGAGAGACACAAATAATTAGTAAAGATAGATACAAATTTTAACAGATAAAAAATAATTTGACACATAATTTCAACAGATAGGAATTATATCTGATAGATATTCCAATAGATATATAGAATTTAGGGGAAAAATTGAACATATAGAAAAAAAAATTAAATAGGTAGATAGAATTTATGGAAAAAATTGAACAGATAGATAGAATTTAGGAGAAAAAATTGAATATATAATAAAATTTGGACAGATACTTGAACATATAAAGGAAAAAATTGAACAGATAATCAAAAAACTAAACACATATATATAAATTTGAATAGATAGAAAATAATTTAAACAGATAGTCAATGAATAAAAAAAAAGTCAACGACAAATTAAGAGGTAAAATTGGAACAAAATGTTCACCAAAATTAACAAAAGGACTTCTCACCAACAAAAAATATCCACTGAACCTAATGTTTTACACACTCCTTATTTTAAACTTTTCAACAATTTACTTAATAAATAAATAAGGGACAAATATTAAATTATCAAAAAAGATACCACTACCATCAATTAATCTCTCAACCAAATAAAAAGAGAGCAAAATAACATCTTTCATTGGATACACAAAAAAAAATAATAAATAAAATAAATCTCATCATTATATTTGCACTTTTATTTTCTTAGTTAAACAACAAAAAAAAAGTTTCCTACTTTTTATCAAAATTGTAGTATAAAGTCCCAATGAAGGTAATAAAAATTAGGAGAAATTATCTGTGAGTAGTAATTGCACAAAATTATTACATATGTATGAAAAAATTAAGGGTAAATTATAAATATACCCCCTGAGGTTTGCTTAAAATACGATTTATCTCTTGTGATTTGAAAAATTACAAATACCTCCCTGTTAGAATTTTTTATTTAACAAAATTAATTGAAAATGTGAAATTTCTAACTATTTACCTATACAATAATAAAATTATCTGAATTATTAATTGAAATAAAATTTTAACATTATTAAAAATTGTTAATTAACTTGATGATTTATTAATAAAATGACCTATTTATTATGAAATTAGAAATCTTATGGGGCATAATGTAATTTCTAGAACCACAGGGGATAATTTGCAATTTAAGTAAACCTCAGGGGGTATGTTTGTAGTTAACCCAAAAATTTTATTCTATTTAGGGACAATAACAAAAAAATTCTCAATGTTTGAGTTTTAGAACAAAATAAACTCCGAGCTTTCAATTTTGTCAATTTAAATACCAATTGTTTGATTTATTTTCAATCTAAACAATTTACATATTTTCGTTAAGTCACTACAACATATAAAAGTTTTAAAAATCAATTTTTTCAGTCTCTAAAAGTGAAAATTTTGTTGCAAAAGACATTTAGAGACCAATTTCTATTGTCGTGAGGATAGTTGCTAAAAGGTCGTTCTGAAAAGTCAAAAACAAGGCTTTTAGCGACAAAATAATGAAAAATGTCACTAATATAAAGACTTTTAGGGACAAAATAATTTGGTTTCAAAATGGCTTATCTTTTGAGACAAAAAATTTGATCCCAAAAGGATAATAATTTATCACTAATGTTCGACTTTTGTTGTTAAAAATATAGTAACAACACTTTTCGCAATAAAAATATTTGGTCCCTAAAAAATAATTTTGTCCCTAAATTTTAGTCTCTAAAACCTTAATTTTTTGTAGTGACTAAAATAGGTAAGAAAAAAAAGATTATTTTAGTAATTAGACTCAATGTAGGTATACATAAAATGTCTAAAATATAATTTTTCATTTAGTTTAATAACTAAAATACTTATTTTTCCATCGTTTTTACTTAACAAAAAATAAGTAAATGGTTTAGATTGAAAATAAATCCAAAACATATGATTAAAATTGACAAAATTAAAAACTCAGTGTTTATTTTCTTACATGGCTCAAATCCTGGAATTTTTTTTCTATAATTTGACCTCTTAATTATTAATATTGATAAAGTTTATCATTTATTTGTAATTACTTTTCAACTTCTACACTGATTTGAAATTTCCCTTAAAAATTGTAATATAAAAAAATTATGAAGGACCCAAATTAAATTTTCACCCTTAGATAGACTTGAGTTACCTTTACTCCTTGTCAAGAAAATAACTTGGCCATCTAACATTATTGTGAGCATTGCAGTTTGGAAAAGATTCAGAGGGAAAACAATAGGCAACTCTGTGACACAACTGTGTGAGTTTATACAGTTACACACTGGCTTATTAGAGTAGGGGAAGGCACTATCGTCAAGTGAACAATTTGAGCGAAAAAGGCTGTAATTGCAAGAAATGTATTATTTTATTTTATTGTATTTTATTCGTCAAAGAATTTTTTTATTGATTGCAATATAAATAAATTACAAATATACAAGTAATCAACAAAAGAAGAGAGTGCAAATAGCATCATAATAAAATCTTCTCATCCCAACTAGCAAATGGATATAGCAACTTATAGTACACTCCTTTCAAAGGGTATGTACCACATGTACTTTTATAATTAAAAATATATATATATATATATATATTCATATTTTCTAAATCGACTCCGCTACGTAGCTCGAAAGCTACGTAGCTCGAATGCCCCGAATGTTGTTTTTGTATTTTTTTTTTTTCTTTTTTTTTTTTTTTCTTCTTCAGACGCAGAAATGGAGGGGGAGGAGGAAGGAGGGGAGAGGAGAGGAGAGGAGAGGAGGAGGGGACTGGAGGGGGCCTAAAAAATGGAGGGGGAGGGGAGGGGAGGGGAGGAGGAGGCGGCGGAGGCGACGGAGGCGACGCGATCGGGGCAGAGCCGACGAGGGGCGGAGGGCTGCGACGGACGGACGGAGGGCTGCGACACGACGACGGTGGGCGGAGGGCTGCCTCCTCTCTCCTCTCTCTCTCTCCTCTCTCTCTCTCTCCTCCTCTCCCTCTCCCTCTCCCTCTCCCCCTCTGGTTTCAGCCGAAAACGACGAAGAAGAAGAAAAAAAAAAAAAAAAATACAACCCAAAACGACGTCGTTTTGGGCTGTCGAGCCGTTCGAGCCACGGATGTTTCGAGCACTGAAACATTTTCCTTTCTAAATTATAGCTAAAACAAAGAAAAAGAAGTCATAACCAAACAACACGTGAGATATTACTAAAAATTTCATGGGGCATAACTAAAAGGAGGACTTACGTGTAGGTCTAGTAGGTAGATTTAGGCCTCGTTTGGCAACTGTCATTTTTTGTCAAAAAACCAAAAAGTTATTAAAAAAAATCAAAAAGCCAACAACCCATACCAAAAAGTCAAAGATTCCATTTTCTCTCTACTTTTTGCACATCTTTTCGTAAAAAGTCAAAAAGTCATCCCAAACATACTAGTTTTTTTTACATCACATTTTAGCCAAAAAGCCAAAAAATTACTAAAAAAGCATGTTCCCAAACGAAGCCTTATTGTCCAATAGGTCATTAATTGTTATTTTTCAGCGACAATTTAAAAATTGTTATAAAAAAAAAATCACTAATTATAAGTTTTAGCAATAATTTAAAAAAATCGTCGTAAAAAACGTCACTAATTTTCAACTTTTAGCGACAGTTTGAGAAATTTGTCACAGAAAAACGTTATTAATTGTAAATTTTAGCGAAAATTTATAAAAATAGTTGACAAAAAAAAGTCACTAATTGTCAATTTTTATCGACATAAGCAAAAACTCGTCACAAAAAATTATTTATAGCGACGATTTTATTAGAATTTATTTTCAATAGGACTTGATGAGAATTAAGTCAAACTATTAAAATTAAAACACGATTAATTAATGTGTTTATCGATATTTGATCAAGTTAATTTTTACATATATATTCTTATCTTAGAAATACATAAAATGAACAATTTAGATCACCTCTGTGAGTCTTGTAAAACCCACAAAGTCAAGTCTTAAGGTAATATAGAAAAAAAAATACATTTTAAGGGGAATTGCTCCTCAATTGTTTAAAATCATGTCTTTGAGGTCATTGTCACATGATTCGATTGTGAATTAATTAAGGAGGGAGGACACTATAGGTTGCGTTTGGTAGGGTTTTGTAAATATGATTTGAGAATATGAGTTGTATTTTGAATTTGTGAGTTTTGAAATTATTATTTGAGTATAAAAAATTTGTTTGGTTATGAGTTTTGAAAAGAATTTTAAATTGAGTGGAGAATTTTTGATGTGACATGTGATATTTAATACAAAAACTAACAACTCATAACCAAACACACAACTCAAAATTCTATACAAAACTCATAAAAAATTTTTTACAAATTCGGAAAATATTTTTTATTTAATATATAAAACATAACATGCGTCAATTCTAAAAATATAAAAAAATAAAATTTTCACTGGCGGGGATGTCCTGTAGGACATCCGGGGGGTCGACCGAGGGGACATTCGGGTGACAGAGTTTTCAAAGCAAAGCGTGGAATTAATTTTTAAAAACCGTAAACAAACACGCAATTCAAAAATACACCTGAAATCACATTTCCAGAACACAACCAAACAGAGCCATAGTTTTTTTAAGAAAACCCCGGCAACTTTCCATGGTTGCATACTATTGCTGAAAAAAGCTAAAAAATAAATAACAAATAATAAATCTTGCTCTCCAAGTTAATTGACTATCACACGTTGAAGTTTGGTGCTGTTCTATCAAAGTAGAAAACAATGGGTCAAAATTATGTGGCCGTAAGAAAATTGAAGGAAACTGCAGTGGTCTAACAATTTACATTTGGGAAGTGGGACCACGACCCTTGACATATTTGGTCTTTCCTTCCTTGCACTTCAAGCCTATTGACCAAACCCCTGTTTCTTCTCTCTCTCTCTCTCTCTCTCTCTCACTCTATAAATTTAGCTAAACTTGTGACTTATCAATCATCTGTGCTCATAACTCCTCTCTGATTCAACAAACACTTTCCAAGTTCAACCAATAAAAAGCTAAACACCAGATACAATAATGGTTCTCTTCTCAGCCATTTTCAGTTGCTTCTTTCCATCACCACAGTCGTCACAGGTCTCCGATGATCCCAAAAGCGAAGAAAAGAAGGCGCCTTCAATGGTCAAAGATAAAAGAAACTCAAAATCATCTAAAGAAGCTGCAATCGTGGCGTCGTATTTCCCGATTAATTCAATTCTCTCTCGCTTCTAGTAATGAAGTGCACCCAACATACAGTTGAGTTTATATATGCTTCTGCTTGCACGAGATATTCTGTTCTCAAAATTCTTTTATGTTATTCCAATGCATTCTAAGTCGTATGATCATGCATAGAATTCTCGTGGCTACAGGAATTTTGAGATAGAGAATCGCTGGCCGCTTTGGGCATGGTACCTCAGTGGTGGAAGTCATCTTGTTTGTGTGCCAAAAATATGGCAAGTTTCTTTCAAGGAATGGGAAAGAGCAATAAGTACTTGTTAATACACAAACAGTAGTGTTACAAGGTTTCTTCTTCATAAGATCTTGTGGATTGAATGATTTGTGATTGTTAATATATATATGGTATATATTCCTATATATATTAAACGGATTTCAGAATATCAAGTTTTTATTATTGAATGAAATACAACACATACAATTGTAGCTTTCTTATATACAGAAAATATAACTACCTAACTCAATATCCTAACCAACTAACTATAGTTGAGTTTACATAACAGCCTAACAGAAATTATGCTAACCACCACAAGTGGGATGATAACTGCCTCAGCTTCATACACGTGCTCAAATTCTTGAGTGTGCTTAACAGATGGCTTGGATGACCTGTTGATCTGTAGCTGAGGCTTGCACTGCTGCAACTGTGACTGAGGAGTGAACTGCTGCAAACTGCTCTGTCTTTGTTGACTGATCTGTTTGATCTGGAGTGGACTGATCTGTTTGATCTGGCTTGGACTGATGTAGCTTATCATGCCCCCTCAAGCTTAGGGGAGCTGGGAGAACCATAAGCTTGGACTGAAGGTACTGAAACCGCTGAGGAGAAAGGGGTTTAGTGAAGATATCAGCGAGTTGATCAGAAGTGGAAATGTGAAGAATATTGAGCTGCTTAGAAGTGACTCTCTCGCGAACATAATGATAATCCACTTCTATTGCTTGGTACGAGCATGGAAAATAGGATTAGAGGAGAGGGAAATAGCAGATATATATCACACCAAGTGAGGAGAAGGGACAGTGATGTGAAGATACAGAAAGAGCATAGTAAGCCAACTAAGCTCGGTGCTGTTGGGCCCAAAGCACGATATTCGGCCTCAGTAGAAGAGCGGGCAACAGTGGGCTGCTTTTTAGCAGACCAAGAGATCAAATTTGATCCAAGAAAAACGCAGTATCCAGTTGTAGATCTGCGATCATAAGAGCTGCCAGCCCAATCAGAATCTGAGTAAGCTTGAAGAATGAGAGGACCAGGACTGAAATGGAGGCCAAGGTTGAGAGTACCTTTAAGATATCTGAGAAGACGTTTAACATGAGCAAAATGGCTAACAAGAGGAAGATGCATAAATTGACAAGCATAGTTCACAGCGAATGAAAGATCAGGACGAGTGATAGTTAAGTATTGAAGAGCACCCACAATGCTACGGTACAGAGTAGGATTAGAGAAGGGAATATCAGTAGAAGAATCAACCTGTTTAAGAGCCATAGGGGAGGAATAGGATTTACATTCAAGCATGCCAGCTTTGGCAAGAATCAGTGGATTATTGTGTTGAGAGAGAAATAGCCATGAGATAAAGAAGTGACTGAAATGCCAAGAAAATAATTGATGGAGCCAAGCTCTTTCATGGCAAAATTAGAATGCATTGATGAACAAGATGAGTAATTTCAGAAGCATTACTACCAGTTAAAAGAATATCATCAACATAGATAAGTAAAAGAGAAGAGAAGAAGCTGTTTTCTTAACAAAAAGAGAGGAATCACAGTGACTGGAGAGAAAGCCTTGAGAAGTAAGAAAGGTGGAAAAAGTGAATACCAAGCCCTTGGGGCTTGTTTCAGACCATAAAGAGATTTGTGCAATTTGCAAACTAAATGAGGAGAAGAGACATCAATAAAGCCAGCTTGGCTGGTGCATATAGACTTCTTCCTCAAGGACACCATGAAGGAAAGCATTGGATATGTCAAGCTGCTTGATAGGCCATTGAAAATGAAGTGCCAAGGTTAAAAGAATCCGAACAGTTGGTTGTTTGGCCACAGGGCTAAATGTCTCATGAAAATCAATTCCCTCTGTTTGAAGAAAACCCTTAGCAACCAAACGAGCCTTATATCTTGCAATGGTACCATCTGAATTTTTCTTAATCTTATACACCCATTTTGAACCAATAGCAGATTTACCAGGAGGTAATGGTACAAGGGACCAGGTGGCCTGCTTTTGTAAAGCTTGGAATTCATCCAACATGGCAGCTTGCCATATAGAAGAGTGAGCTGCCTCTTGATAAGTAGATGGTTCAATATCCGCAGTAGAAGCAGCAGAAGAGGCTAAGAAACAAGTGGATACAGCTTTGGTCTTAGATCTGGTAAGCTTGAATGGTGATTCTGAGAAGATGAAGGAAAGGGCAAGTCGATAAAGATAGAGGAAATAGGAATAGATGTGGCAGATGGAGCTAGTTGTGCAGGAGCAGGAAAGGGTTTTTGCAGCAGCAGAAGAGACCAGTGGTGCAACTGTGACTGAGAAGTGAACTGCTGCAACTGCTCTGTCTTTGTTGACTGATCTGTTTGATCTGGAGTGGACTGCAAGTCGATAGAGATAGAGGAAATAGGAATAGATGTGGCAGATGGAGCTAGTTGTGCAGGAGCAGGAAAGGGTTTTGGTGCAGCAGCAGAAGAGACCAGTGGTGCAGCTGACTGAGAGATTGGGAAGGCAGAAGAGACTAGTGGTGCAGCTGACTGAGAGATTGGGAAGGCTTCAGCAGAAGGTGCTTGGGCTGGAAAAATAGAACTGGGATCTGAAGTAACAGGATCTGCAGATGCAGAACTAAGAGGTGCAGAAACAGGACCTGCAGATGCAGAGGGAACAAAACAAGGGATAGAACCAGTTGCAGAAATAGGCACAGATGAAGAAACTAAGGACATAGAGTTGGAATGAGGATTATCCGGAGGCCAAAAGAATGTATGTAACTGAGATAAAGTAGGAGCTGGAAGAGAAACACTAAAAGAAGGATCTTGAAATGGAAAAGATGTTTCATCAAAAAGAACTGTCTGGAAATATATATCTTCCCACTGGACAAATCAAGACACCTATAACCCTTGGTAGAAGGTTGGTAACCAAGAAACACACAAGGGATGGATCTTGGCTGGAGTTTATGTGTAGTATAGGGTCGAAGCCAAGGATAGGATTTACAACCAAATACTTTTAAAAAATTATAATCAAGAGCATGGTGAAACAGTGCTTCAAAAGGAGTTAAATTGTTTAGCTTTAAAGTAGGATGTCTGTTAATGAGAAACACAGAAGCAGCAAGAGCATCAAACCAAAATTTGACAGGAAGAGAAGATTGATGCATGAGAGTGATAGTGGTTTCAATCAAGTGCCTATGCTTCCTCTCAGCCACTCCATTCTGAGCATGAGTATGTGGACAAGTGAGCTGATGTTCAATACCATTGGTGGTAAGAAAATGTTGAAATTTAGAAGCCAAATATTCTCCCCCATTATCACTTCTCAGAATTTGAAGTTTGGTGTGAAACTGTGTTTCTACAAAAGTTTTAAAATCAACAAACTTGGAAAAAAACTTCACTCTTGTAAGACAAAGGAAATAACCATGTAAATTTGCTAAAGTCATCAATGAAAAGAACATAGTATTTATAGTTTGAAACAGAGGCAGCAAAAGGTCCCCATACATCAGAATGGATAAGAGCTAAAGATTGATTTACAGTGGAATTGGAAAGACTAAATGGCAACCTATGACTCTTAGACACACAACAATGTGTGCACAATTTATTTGAAACAACACCCATAGTAAGTAAATGATGCTTGGAAACAAGAAAATTTAACTTCTTGGATGAAGGATGTCCTAGTCTAGAATGCCAAAGTAAATCATGAGGAGCAGAAGCTTCAGTGGAACAATGAAGACAAGTAGGTTGAGAAGCTGGTAGAGAAGTTGAAGCTGGTAGCTGGTAAAGACCATGAGAAAAACCTCATTTATACAGAACCTTCTTGGTAAGTTTGTCCTGTATAACAAAGGAGTCAATATCAAAGGTAATGGTGCACTTGTTATCAGCAATTAATTGGTGAACTGACAGAAGATTTGAAGAAATAGATGGAACATGGAACAAATTGTTAAGTGTGAAAGGGACAGTGGGAGTAGGAAGAATACCATTACCAGTATGAAGAATAGGTAAGGTTGAACCATCTCCCACAGTGACTTGATCGGAACCAAGATAAGGTTGGTAAGTATTCAGATTGTTGAGATCATTTGTGAAATGATTGGAAGTAGCCGAATCTAAGAACCAAGTAGAACTTTCTGCTGTGTGCATAGGAGAGTCAGGAACAGCATTGGTAGATGAGGAGGCAACATAAGCCCTGGGATGAGTCTTAGATGCTTGAAGTGTTGTATCATGCCTATGCCAACATTCCAAAGCTGAATGATTAGGTTTGCCACAAATTTGGCAGATCAAAGAACCAGCAGAGGACTGATGTTGTTGATTGTGAAACTGAGAAGTTCTGCCTCCTTGAACAAAAGACTGATGTGGAGACTGAAATTGTTGGAACTGGTGAGGAGATGATCTGCCTTCACCTTTGTGCAGTGAAAATCTGTTACCATTACCACTAGTGCGACCTCTATAGGAGCCACCTCGATAACCTCCTCTCTGAGAGCCTCGAAAACCTCTATAATTTCCTCGAGTAGTTGCATAAGCAAAAGGCAGATCAGAAGCATGAGTGTGCTTGAGAGAAGTATCAATATGAATAGATTCAGAACACAGTAGAGCAGATAAAGCAGAAATAGTAATAGGCTCAGATCTGGCTCGAATAGTTGTCTTGAAAGCATTATATTCATCAGGTAAACCGTTTAAGGTGATTAAAACTAAATCTTCATCTTCAATTGGTGAACCAGCCAAACTCAATTGATCAGACACAGCCTTGATTTGATTCAAGTAATCCTCCATGGTGAGATTCTTCTTTGTTAGATGATTGAGCTTGTTCTTTAGCTGATGAATATGAGATCGAGATAGAGATGTGAATCGAGTAGCCAGTGTGTTCCATACCTCTGTACTTGTTCCGCAGTGCAAAACAGATGTGAAGATGGATGGTGAAAGTGTAGCAGTAAGACAACTTAACAGATGTGTATCAATGGTGATCCAACGAGTGAATGCTGGATTTGGAACAGAATTTCCATGTGCATCATGAATTGTAGATGAAGGACAGAGTACAGAACCATCAACAAAGCCTAGTAGCTTTGTAGCTCTCAAGATATTCTGAAATTGACTCTTCCAAATGATATAATTTGTAGAGTCAAGTTTGATTGGAACAAAGGAGTTCAGATTGGAAATAAGAAGATTGAGGTTTGAAGGTAACATAGAGATATCTGCAGAACCTGGATCAGAGATAGAATCTGCCATTGATGCTTGCAGATTTGGTACAGGAGCTGCTTGCAGGTTTGCTGCCATTACTGGATCTTGTTGACGATAGAATGCTCGATGGAGCTCAGCAGGCTCTGATACCATAAAAGGATTTCAGAATATCAAGTTTTTATTATTCAATGAAATACAACACATACAATTGTAGCTTTCTTATATACAGAAAATATAACTACCTAACTCAATATCCTAACCAACTAACTATAGTTGAGTTTACATAACAGCCTAACAGAATTATACTAACCACCACAAGTGGATGATAACTGCCTCAGCTTCATACACGTGCTCAATTCTTGAGTGTGCTTAACAGATGGCTTGGATGACCTGTTGATCTGTAGCTGAGGCTTGCACTGCTGCAACTGTGACTGAGGAGTGAACTGCTGCAACTACTCTGTCTTTGTTGACTGATCTGTTTGATCTGGAGTGGACTGATCTGTTTGATCTGGCTTGGACTGATGTAGTGGCTTGGACTGATGTAGCTTATCATATATTAGGTATTGATGTTGTGGACCACCTTTGAAAACCTCTCTTGCTCTCTCTGAAAACCTCCTCCCTGGGCCTCATTTTGGGCCGGCCAGCCGCCGCCTTCGGCTATGGCGGTTGGCTGGCCAGTCTTTTCTTGTGTTTGTTCGTTAGTTTTCCTTTAATAAACTTGAACCCCCCTTCATTTTCCCACCTTGGTTTGCTTTGTGGGCTGCTGTTGTTTTATCTTTTTGGTGTTTCGGTGTCCACCATAGATGATTCTTTCGGGTCGTAGCGTGTTGTTTCCAGCAGGTTTGCCTGGAACAAGGGTCTTTTTAGAGGAGGAGGAGGTTGGTGTTTGGACCAGCTAGAGGTCGTCCAAATTTGATTAGGACCTTCATTCGTGCGCTCTTCCGCGAGTAGGAGCTTAAGGGGTGATCTTTGGTTCAGATTTATGGAGTAGTTTCGACGCTTTGTTTGGGGGAAACATGGGTGTCTATGTTGTTCTAGATCTGTCTGGTTTTCATTCGAGCGCTCCTCTTCGTGTGGGAGTTTGAGGGGTGAACTTCGTCCAGATATATGGAGGTGCCTCTGCGGTTGTTCGGTGTTTGGATCGTCTTCTTCCGAGTTTTTGTAGCGGGTGTGTTTGATTATACTAGGAGTGTTAATGTGAAGGGAGAAGTCGGCAAATGGAGCTTGCAGATAAAGTGGCGTGGGTGAGCTTGAAGATAAAGTGGCAGAGGTGGGTTTGGAATCCAATGGTTGGAGGTGTGTGCCGGCCATAGTTTTCGGTCAAGGGAGATTTTCGGAGTTGTAGGGCCAGTGTTGTTTTCGGCGTGGTTGGGTTGTCTTTCTGCTGCTGATGGGGTTGTGTCTTTCCAGCCATGGAGTTGTTTGGCTATGGAGTTTTCCAGCCATGGAGATGTTCCGGCCAGAGAACATCCTCGGCAGGAGCAGAGGAGCGTGCAGCTAGTAAGAGCAGAGGAGCGTGTTGTCAGGCGTAGGAGCGTAGTTGGTGGGCTAGGTGAAAAGATTGGAAGTTGGAGCTGCTTAGGTGAAAAGATTAATTGTAAAAATAGTATAGGTGGGCGTTGGGTGAAACAGTTTTTTTTTTGGTGTTGGGTTTTGGTTTTGAATTTCGGTTTTGTGGGCTAATTTTGTGGGGTCTCTTGTTTTCTTTTTTCTTGTTAAGTCCTCCTTAACTTTTTTTTTTTGTTTTTAAAAAAAAAAATAAATAAAAATCGTGAGGCCAAGGGGTTGGTTGTATGGATGTGAGTAGCAGTAGTAGGGGTATTTTGTACTTTCCGAATCTCTCTCGATGCATGTCATCTTCCTGTACTTTTAATTTCATGCTGTTAATGGAATTTTTCTTTGCCGATCAAAAAAAAAATATTAGGTATTGATTTCCTAGTTATATTAGGTATTGTCATAGTTAGGTCTCTTATAGGATACTCTTTCTTATAGTTAGACTTCTAATAGGATACTCTTTCTCAGCCTATATATACAGGCCTTCTATTGTATTCAATACATATCATTCAACACAATTCATTCAATACAATACATATTATTTCTTCTCTCTCTATTATTCTAACACGGTATCAGAGCTATAGGTTAAGCTCTTGTGTTCTTCGCCTTATCGGCGGGCGGCAGCCTTGCCTTGGCCACCCGCTGGACCTCAACCTATTCCGCTGTCATGTTTTCTTGTCAGTATCGTTTCGTGGTGATCTTTTCCTATGTTCGTTGGTTTATTCCTACTCCAAATATCTCTATCATATTTTTTTTTGTTCTTTTGTTTTTTACTCGCAATACATTTTTTTTTCTCCACTCTATTGTTCCCTCTATTTCAACCTTAAATAGGTTTCTAGCTTCAAACCTATTTGAGTTTGAGGGGGGGTATTATACCTATATCATGGTGAGCATGGTTATACACCATGCAAACCATCCAAGCCGCCCTCTTTGGCGCACAACCCAAGCGAACCACCAAAGCCGCCCCCTTTGGCACACAATCCAAGCGAACCACCCAAGACGCCCTATTTGGTAAACCACCCAAGCTGCCCCCTCTGGCGCACAATCCAAGTTGCCCCTCTGGTACAATCCAAGCCGCCCCCTTTAGCGCACAATCCAAGCGAACCACTCAAGTCCCCCCTTTAGTGCACCACCCAAGCCGTCCCCTTTGGCGCACAATCCAAGTTGCCCTCTCTGGCGCACAACTCAAGCTGTTTTGGCACACTATCCAAGCTGCCTCCTAACGCACTCAGTCATCTGTTGCTATCATTGTTCAGTACCACATCATAAGTTATGTGTGTGCCATGTTTGTTGGTTTAACATCCAGTTCTCTACATCGGTTCGGTATGACCCCTTTAAACTGTCCCGACAATGATTCCGATTAGCTCTTATATCTGTCCAGCATGACCCCTTTAAACTGTCCTTACATTGATTCTGGTTAGCTCCTACATCGGCTAGGCATGACCCCTTTAAACTGTCCTGATATTGATTCCAGTTAGCTCCTACATCGGTTCGGCATGACTCCTTTAAAGTGTCTCGACATTGATTCCGGTTAGCTCCTACATCGGTCCGGCATGACTCCTTTAAACTGTCCCGACATTGATTCCGGTTAGCTCCTACATCGGTCTGGCATTACCCCTTCAAACTGTCCCGACATTGATTCTGGTTAGCTCCTACATCGGTCCGGCATGACCCCTTTAAATTCTCCCGACATTGATTCCGGTTAGCTCCTACAACGGTCCCGCATGACCTTAATTTGATCTCCGCATTAGTTCTAGCTAGTTTCTACAACGGTCCAACATGACCTTAAACTGTCCTGGCGTTAGTTTCAACCAGTTCCTATAATGGTCCAACACGACCATAAACTGTCTCTCGGCATTAGTTCCAACCTCTATCTATTTCAAGCGCCCTTGCACTCCCGTTCGGATTTTTCAATCTATTTGCCTTTTATTTTATTTGGTTTTATTTCATGTTTAAATTTCTCTCTCCAAACTCAAGATGTTTATCCTTCTTGAGTTTGAGGGGGGATGCTAATATATATATGGTATATATTCTTACATATATTAGGTATTGATTTCCTAGATATATTAGGTATTGTCATAGTTAGGTCTCTTATAAGATACTCTTTCTCATAGTTAAACTTCTAGTAGGATACCATTTCTCAGCCTATATATACAGGCCTTCTATTACATTCAATACATATCATTCAACACAATTTATTCAATACAATGCAAATTATTTCTTCTCTCTCTACTATTCAAACAGTGATGTGTGTGGGGACTGGAATCATATTTTATTGTATGAATAACAAAAAAATATTTGTAATTTAATTGATTAAATGCATTAATTAGATCTTCTTTCGTTTGTTTGATTTTATCAATACTCAAAGCATCGTTGCATTTGACTAGTGACGCAATTGAGTTTTCTACCGTGACTCTTCCACTAGGAGGTTGGTCAAGTCAAAATGGGATATACATTAAAATCAATCTAACCCAAATCCGTCTATTTAATAAATGGGTTTTGAAAAATTTAAAATTTCTGAGGTATTGATTTGTGATTATATTTTAATTTTAAACAATGAATAACAATTCCAATCAAACGATCCAAGATAAATTGACACAACGATTTAACATGAAAAAAAATCACAATTGCAGTGCCTCCAATTATGATAAAAAAAAAAATCACGGGCCAAGCCACAAAACAATCCACTAAGAAGACAAAAATGAATTACAAAAGTATACCTCTAATTACCCAGCGAATTCACGCCTAAATTGAATCAACCCCGATGTGCCACTTCCACTACTGTTTTCATCTTAGAATTGTCTTGCACAACGTTGAATCCATAATGTCAATGTCAAATCTATGACGATGAGTCATTCTGGAATCCACCAAAGCTTTAGGTCCAAGTTCTACGGAATCCACCGAAGAACAACACTCTCTTTTGTGAATAAAAGAAAACAAACAAACCCCTTCATGATGTTATGAAGTTCAAAGATCCATTAATCACTCTCAAATCATCAAGGAAACACTCAGAAAAAGACCCTCCAATATAGAAAGTCTTGGTAGCTTTGCTCTTTAGATGTCTTGAATCCTAAAAACAACAAACGACGCACTTTATAGAAAACAAAGCTGAAAAGACCACTCGAGCGACCACTTCATTGCTTGAGCGAACTCATTAAAATGCGCGCCGGCCCATCGCTCGAGCCAAGACTCCACTGCTCAAGCCAAGACTCCATTGCTCGAACGCATAAAGCATTCTCTTAGAAGTTCAATCTGCTCTGCAAAAATACCGGATGATGTCATTCACCGCTCGAGTACAAAAATAACCGCTCAAGCGATCAAACAACTTTGGTTTCAGGGGCATTGCCCCTCGATTCCGTACATAGTCAGTGAAGTGGCAAACATGAAAGACTCAATATCACAAACTCCTCTGCATATACACAATTCGGGTTAGATTCACATCTAAACACTTATATCCTTACTGAAACATAAAAGCGAATAAAATTACAACCGAAATGAGTTTTGTCAAATAGGATTCTCAATTACAAAAACCTAACAATTAAACAGGTTAGGTGGAATTGGATATGTGTTAGACAAATAAATCCAACTAACACATTTTTAAATATTTTTATTTTTATTTTTTATAAAAAAACTTATCTTTTAGGTTTGTAAAAAAACTTGTTTAATTTTTTTTAGAATTAGTGGTAGAAGTGGTGCCCATTTAGACGAGGTTAAATGGGTACCTATGTCTAATTTATGTAAACTAAATTTTAATTAGGTTAACAATGAGCAACTTATTTAAATCCATTTATTGATTCAGATGGATGAATATGAATTTTAAATGGGTTTGGATTAGGTTTGCCAACTTTAAAATAGACCAATAGACCCAATTTGATGACATAAAGAGAATGGCATACTCAAGAAAGACTTGACACTCCATTTGGATCGTGAGAGGAGGTGAGAAAAAAAGTGATTGTGATTTCTCACCTAAATAAGAAAAGAAAAGAAATGATTATAGTTTCTCATATTTATGTTTGGATGAATAAAAGAGAAGATAATGTAATTTCTCACCTATCTTGTTTGGATAGAATAAATAAAAGAAGAGAAAGAAAAGTGTTGTATAACTTTCCATATTAATAATCTATATTTTTTTTAAAGGATAATTTTGGTATTTTAAAAAACATTCATTAAGCTCAATTCCTTCAACACCAAATCTCACCACTTTTAGTGAGAACAAAACATAAGTTTGGTAAGAATCTTTCTCACCATCCCTCATCACTTCTCACAATTTCTCACTTAATCATCAAAACAAGTAAAATGGTTCCTATTCTTACTATTTTTTTTCTTTTCTCACTAAGCCCCTCATCCAAACGAAGTGTAAATGACATTAATAGCAAGAATAACAAATTCCATGAATAAAACAAGGGTTTTGTTAATAAGTGTCATTATGGTCTTAGTTAAGATTGCATTAAATGAAGCTGACTATCTCCACTAATATAGAATTCAAATTAAATAATGAATGTTTGATTAGGAAGAATTTATTTTTTTGTAATATGACCAAAATATCCTCTTTCTTTTGAATTTGCTTTCTTTTTAATTTTTAATTTTTTTTTATGTTTGATTGAAAAAAATAATGTTTTACTTTTTTTTTTTTTTGTGCATTTTTTGTTTCAAAATTATTAATTAAACTTGTATAATCTAACGTACTTTACCATAACAATTTTCAATGAATAACATAAAAAAATATTTTTTAAATAACAATACTGATTTTCAAAAATCATGTATTAAAAATGTATATATATATATATATATATATATTTTTAAAAAATAGAAGATAAGTGTTTAATTTGGCTAGATTTTTAGAAGAAAGAGTTTATTTTCTTCTTTAGGCATTGCTTAGTTAGATAAATAATACAAGAAACTGAAAGAAAAAGAAAAAAATTATTTTTATGTATTCCTTTGTTTAGATAGAGAGTATTAGAAAGCAAAAGAAACTAAAATTTTCAGTATAACTCAAGTTAGTTTGTTAGTTAGGTTAACAATTTTTGCAAAATATACGGGAAAATTTATTTTTCTTCCAAAAATCTTGATAAAGTTTATTTTGTTTTCCTTTTTGTCTATATTTCTCACCACAACTCCCCTGTTATACAGTGATAATACATTTTTTTCCTATAATTTTCTTACAAAATTTTTCATCTATTCGAATACATGCAAAAAAATAAATTTTCATTTCTTTTTGTTTTCTTTCACTTTACTTTCTAACATTTTCATTTTCTATCATCCATTTCTTTCTAAACAAACGGAGCATTAATGGTTTTTTTTTTTATTTAAATTTATTCATTTTTTTTTTTTTTACTTTTCAAATCATCTATTAATTTTTTGAATTTTTTTGAAAAAGGTTTAAAAGACATAAATGAAATCACAAAAAAAATATAGGGTTTCGCATGTTTTTAAATTTAATTCCCAGGTTTTCAATTGTAACAATTAAAACCTTGATGTTACTTCTGTGTCATAATTTAGCCCATCTGTTCATCTTTGTCTAATTGAACTAACGGGAATCGTGGCAAAATTTTCATATTCAAACCGACATGTTCAAACTATTGTATTTCCCTCGTCGTAACTTTGTTCCGCCTCATTTTTGCGTCATTGGATTTATCTCATGGTCTAGTTTTTATTCCAACCCTCATACGTCTTATTCTACCTATTTTTGCGTGCCGTCAAAGCTCCAAAAGTTAGCTTAAAATATATATATATATATATATAATATTTATTTTTTCCCTTTCAGATTCAAACCCATATGTTCAAGCCCTTGTGTCTCCCTCATCGTAACTCCGTTTTACCTCATTTTCCCGTCGTTGGATTCATCTCACGGCCTAGCTTTCATTCCACCCATCATATGACTTGTTCCACCTCTTTTTGCATGTCGTTGGAGCCCCAAAAGTTGGGCAAAAATAGGTTTTTTCTCTCTTTTTTTTCTTTTTTTTTTTCTCCCCCTCCTCTATCTTTTGTCTTTATGCTTTTTCCTTCCTCCTTCCTTTCCACTTCCTTGATGGCCCTTCCACCAAGCTCATGGTAGCCACCAAACCTCCGACAGTGGCGGTGTTGTTGAGTGGTTAAAACTTTAGTTTCATTTTGTTCTAAAGAGAATATTATTGGCATAGTTTTGTAGCCAAAAAAAAGAAGCCAATAGAGAAAAATCTTATTTTTAGCCAACTTTCAGAGCTCTGATGGCACGTAAAAGGAGATGGAACAAGACATGATAGATGAAATGAAAACTAGGTCATGCGATAAATCCAATGATGTGAAAATAAGGCGAAATGAAGTTACAATGAGGGAGATACAATGGCTTGAACATGTGGGTTTGAATTTAAAATTTTCAAAAAAAAAAAAAAGAAGAGAAAAATCTTATTTTAAGCCAACTTCGAAGCTCAGACGTCATGAAAAAGGAAGTGGAACAAAGCGTATGAGGGATGGAATGAAAACTAGGTCATGAGGTGAATCCAACGACGCAAAAATGAGGCAAAACGGAGTTACAACGAGAGAGATACAAGAGTTTGAATATATGGGTTTGAATTTGAAAATTTTGCTCAGATTTCCGTTAGTTCAATCAGACGGAGATGGACGGAAGGGCTAAATTGTGACACAGAAGTAATTTAAGTGTTTTAATTATTACAATTGAAATCATAGTATTTAAATTAAAAAATACACAGAATCCTGAGTTTTTTTTTTTTTGGGGTACTTTTTTTTCTAATTTTCCCCTTTTTTTATATATATGATTTGATTTGATTTCGTTTTGAATGAAAAAAAAACATTTTACTCAATGTTTCTAATTTTTAAAATTTTATAGTCGAAAAACACACCTAAAAAAATTATAAAATAATTGACTAAAAAGAGAAGATATATTAGTTTTATTGTCAAAGGATTAAATTTTTTCTAATCAAACATGTATTACTTTTTCCAAATTCTATATTAGTGGACTTTGTTGGTTTCATTTAAATACAATCATAACTAATGCCCTAAGGAGACTTGTTATTTAAATTCATATACGCATATTGATATATCAGTTAGTATATTAACAGCTAATATGATATAATTTTAGAGGTTTTGAATCTTTGCAATTTGTATAATATGTAGAATGTATAATTTTAAAATGACAATGTCATAATATATGTTGATATACTAATTAATATATCAATTGGTATATATAGTACCACCGTAAAATAAAAGCTTGATGAACGAAAATCAATGTGTCAATAAATTCCCAATAGAATTAATTACACATTCAAACCATATGAAACCTAAGCACTCCTTTGGCATAAGGTTATGAGGTTAAAATAATCACAAAAAGATAAAACCTTTGGAATGTGGGTTAGTTTTTTTTGGCTATTTTAGCCTGGGGCTAAAAAGCTTCATTTGTGATATGCTTTTTGACTTTTTATTTTTATTTTTGTGAGAGAAAAAATAAAATGATTATGGTTTGGATGTTATATTTTGTTTTATTAACTTTTTAGTTTATTTTGTCTTTTTGTAACTATTTTAGTCCAAAACCAAGATGCCAAACAAAGTCAAAATAGACTAAAAAATCAATAAGATAAAACGTCACATTTAAATCATAATCATTTGGGTAAATTACAAATACACCCTTGAGGTTTGTTTAAAGTATAGATTGCCCCCTGTGATTTGAAAATTTTCAGATACCTCATTCGTAGAAATTTTTTATTTAACAGAATTAACTAAAAAAATGAAATTCATAATTGCTCTTTTATACAATAATAAAATTACCTAAATTATTAATTGAAGCATACTTCTAACATCATTAAAAATTATTAATTGACTTGATGATTTATTAATAGCAGGGGCGATTTGTTATGAAATTAGAAACCTTATGGGGTGAAATGTAATTTCTAAAACTACAGGGGACGATTCGTATTTTAATCAAACCTCAGAGGTATATTTGTAATTTATCTTAATTATTTATTTTTCTCTCATAAAAGTCAAAAAAATCAAAAAAATTATCCATATAAAATTTTTTAACCTTAAACTAAAATAATTAAAAAAAATTAAAAATTAACCGACATCCCAAACGAAGAGGTTAAAGAAAAATATTTTAAATAAAGACAAGAAGAAATGAGAGGGCAAAAAAAAAAAATTCCTGGAGAGAGAAAAGGGTGTACTCTCAACAATAACTTTTTTTTTTTATTTTTTTTTTTTAGTAACAATAACTTTTTCTTCGGACGGGGGAATGTGTACTAGTATTCCGAAAAAAAAAAGAAAGAAAAAAGGTCATAACATATCTCCCAACTACCACCATCACCACCACTACTTGGAAGTGATGATTTTGATTCATTGGGCACCATTAAAGTGAATATTTACTGACATTAATCGTAATTTAATCAAATTTAATTTTTATTTGGTAATAAAATGATTAAAGATGAACGTGATGTCAAAATTTTATGCTAAGCGTTATGATTTAATTAATCGATAATGTTTTTAATTGTTGTTGATTTGCTATTTTAGTTCCTGAATATGATGATAATTACAATTTAAAAAAAAAATGACAAATGTGGAGAAAAATATGAGAGAGAAGAGGGAAAAATAAATATAAGAGAATATTTTCAACCAAATTAAATATTTATAGTGACAAATTATAAGGAATTTATTAAAAAGAAAGATGAAATATAAAAATTTTAAAATATGTTTTAAGAAAAAAGGAAATTAAATGAATCTTTTTTTTTCAAATTAAAGGTAAAAGTGTAATTTTCAAAAAATGAAAGGAGACGGATGCTATCACAACCCCACTCCGTGATTAGCTCATAATACATAATTAAGAATGCCTAATAAGTAATTAAAATGAAATCATGTGTTAATTGTGCACTTCATGTGTTATTTATGATTATATCTGTCTAACATAGGAATATATGTTTGAATTTCTATTTCGGTATGGAATTTGAAGGCCTTATCAGCATTCGAATACGAAGTTGACTAAGTCAATGTGTTCTTTGGAATTTTTAGAATGTTATGATAAGTTTAATTAGATTTCAATTCAGAATCAAATAATTAGAGTAAATTAATTATTAAGTTGAATTAACTTAGTTCTAATCACATTTAATTAGTTTAAGCTAATCCTATCATATAAATAGGACACTTGTGAGTTCACACACTTTCATCTTTTTGAACATCAAAAACGCAGGGCCGGCCCTGGCATGAGGCAGATAAGGCCTCTGCCTTAGGCCCCCAATTTTGGCCCAAAAAAAGGGCCCCAAAATTTAAAAAATTGTTATAGGTCTATTTTTTTTTTTTTTTGGTTTTAAGATCAATTTAAAAGGCCCCAAATGTTTTATTGGGCTCATGTATAATTTAGCCCATACTTATTTATAAATATGTTTGGCCCATATTTGTTAAAATGAAAATATATAAAAAAAAAAAAACAAAAACTGAAAATGTGTTTTACCCAATCCAAAGTTTATGTGTTAGTGTTTGGCCCAA
Source organism: Camellia japonica (assembly GCA_030407325.1). Taxonomy (NCBI): domain Eukaryota; kingdom Viridiplantae; phylum Streptophyta; class Magnoliopsida; order Ericales; family Theaceae; genus Camellia; species Camellia japonica. The sequence continues at coordinate 61,400,697 of JAPPVO010000029.1, forward strand.
TCCAAAGTTTAAAGGGCCCCAAAACTGATCAAATGTATTTAAAGGCCCCAAAATGTGTTTGGCCCAACCTAACCCAAACCAAACCATACATAGAAATACAATATACATAGCATAGCAGTGAGTGATGAAACAAACGAAGTGCCTCTGTTTTCATTCTGTGTTCTGTTCAACGAAACAAAGTGAATCACTCTCGACTCTCCCTCTTGAAGGCAGGCGACAAAGATAGCATAGACCTCACTCTCCCTCTTTCACACACTCCTCCTCGGCGATTCACTCTCTCTCACACACTCTCTCTCATGTAAGTCCTCTCTCTCATTATCAGATTTTATTAAATAAAGTTGCCCTAATTTTTTTTTTATATTCTTTCTCTATCAATTAGTGGAATAAAATTTGCCCTAATTTTTTTATTACCTTCTTTATCCATTAGATTTTAGTGGAATAAATAATTTAGCCCTAATTTTTTTACCTAAGTATTTATCAGTTTTAATTCAATAATTTGTTTGCTAATTTGTTTCATTAAATTATTTTTTGTAATTTATTGCTATCAGATCAGTGGATTGTGATTTGTGAATTGAAGTGTTTGTGATTTGTGGATTGAAGTGTTTTGTGATTATAGCCATGTCCTAGGAAGTATAGTTCTGGAAATGAAAAGAGAAAGAAGAGGATGAAAGTAGAGCAATTAATTCAATCTCAATCTGGAGCACTTGATAAATATTTTGGTACCAAGAAACAAGTAGATATTTGGGTTCAAATGACAATGATGATGAAGATGTGGTAATTGAAGAGCCTACTCATTGTGTGAGTAATAATGAGAATGATGATTTGGTGATTGAACAACCTAGTGAACATATGAATGAGAATGAGAATGAGAATGAAGATTTGGGGAATGTAGAATCTAGTGAAAGTAAGATGTCAATGTTGAATGTGGACCTCTAAACATTTATGACCCTAGTAATTGGATAAGATTGATCAAAATTTAAGGGATTTACTAGTTGAAAGAGGTCCAATAAGAGATAATGGTGTGAATTTTCCCCTAGATGACAAGGATAGGCATTTTCTTCTACATTTTACATGCGACAGTTACTAAATGGAGAGAAGCAGGATAGGAAGTGGCTAGTATATTCAAATGCTTCAGACAAAGTGTTTTGCTTTTGTTGCAAGTTGTTTAAGCAAGATGGGAATAATATTCATTTGGCTACTGATGGATTGAAAGATTGGAAGAATATGGGCAACAGGCTTAGAAGTCATGAAACTAGTAATGAGCACTTTATTTGCATGAGCAAATGGGTTGAGCCTACATTTCGTGAAAGGCGTGTCATTCGTAGAAAGAAACATTTTGATGAGAATGTTAGTGAGGAGGTTGCACAATCAGTTGAAGAATCCTTTAGAGTTAATTATTTCATATATATAATCGATCAAGCTCTTTCTTCACTTAAGAGTAGATTTGAACAATTTCAAATATATGATGAAACTTTTGGATTTTTGTTTGATTTGAAGAAGTTAAATTCTACCAATGATGAGTGCTTGAAGACTTATTGTGCTAATCTTGAAGACTTTTTGAAACATGATGGGCTTATGGATGTTGATGGGAGAGATTTATTTTCTGAGTTGAAGGTCTTCAAAGAAATTTTGCCAAAAGAAATCAATAGGCCAATTGGGTTGATGAATTATTTGAAATTGATGGATGGTTGTTTTTCCAAATGCCTGGATTGCGTATAGAATATTGTTGACTATTCCAGTTACCGTTGCCTCTGAGAGAAGAAGTTTTTCAAAGTTAAAATTGATCAAATCCTACCTTCGATCAACAATGTCACAAGAAAGATTGAATGGATTAGCTATATTGTCTATTGAAAAAGATTTGGTAGATAAATTAGATTATACAACTTAATTAGTGATTTTGCAGCTAAAAATGCAAGAAGAGTAGTATTTAAGTGATCGTTGGGTTAATTGTAAGCTGGATATTGCTAAACTATAAAGCAACAAAACCAGTTTTTAATGTTTTTGAGTCATTGTACTGATTTTTTCCTATTTTAATATATGAAAGTAAATTTTAGTTTATAATTTTAATGATATATGTTCAAGTATACTTAAATAAAAAATTTGTGGATACTTACCATTTTATGCATAAATTTTTTATTAAAAAAATATATTAGAGAGGCCCCATTTTCACAGTGCGCCTTAGGCCCCATAAATCTCAGGGCCGGCCCTGCAAAAACGTAGAGAGAGGGAGAGGAGTTTAAAAAAAAAAAAAATTGAGTTCAAGCTAAGAGGAAGAGGAGATTAAAAGGAAGTAAGGAAGATTTTGCTTCAACACTTACAATTCAAGGCGTAGGTAAGGACTTCAACCAAATTCTTGACTATAAAATTATGTAGGAATTAAGTTTATCAAAGTTACAGTGTTATTGGCATGAGTTTGAGGAAAAAGAAGCTAGAATTGCATGTTAGAATGTGGAATTGAGCATAATTCATGCATGTATGCATAATTCATGGAATTTGAATTTGAATTTCAACAAATACTTACATGCATGGGCCTATACTTGCATGATTTTGAGAAATCAACATGGTACATGTTTTGAAAATTAAGATTTCAAGTCATTACATGCATGTGTTATATACATAAAGTTTCAACTGCATTTCTTCAAGTTTTGGCCCAAAAGAATTTTTGGTACTTTGAAATTGGATTTTGAACTTATAACACAAATCTAGAAATTCCAGAATTCGTAGGGTTCGCTCAAGTGGTGGAACCTTCGCTCGAGCGTATTTTGCATAATCCCAGTACTTTTGCAATCGAGGCAGTTGGCTCGAGCCACCAAAAGTTGGCTTGAGCGTGAAATGAAAGCATCTAGTGCTTTTGTAGATTTTGTAGATCGCTTAAGCGACCAAAGTCAAGCTCGAGTGAACTACCTTGTTCTCTGAAATTTTGCAAAATGTTTCAAAGTGCATATTGCATCCTAGGCATTCTTAAGCCATGATTTAAGCTACAATAATGAGGATATGAAGTAGAAACACATCTAGAAAGAAATGTGATAAGACAAGTGTATTCAGGAAGTGTGTTTCAATATGTATCCGTCCCGTGTTTGTATAGGTTATACGCCATTATCCAACCGATCTGTCTACATTGTCTATTTTGCTTCTAGAGCTATCTGTGAGTAACAATTTTGTAAAGATATGTTGACTATAAGTATTTTTTGAATGATATGATAAGATATGTTTTCTGAAATGCTATTTTGGTGAATCATAAATGATTGTCCAATTTTTTGAAATGTCATCGTGGCATCCTTAGCATCATGTGATATGTTATATGTTACCTAGTACCAAGGTTTCAAGTGGGTTCCATTTATGGAACTGATTATGCATAATCAACTATATGATCTCCAAGTGGGTTATTATGACCATTTCATGTGAATATGGGTTTTAATGACCATTTGCTCTGTATATGGGTCTTTATGGCCAATTTGATCTATTAGCACTAATGGATACACCTCGTATGACTGTTTACAAGTCTGAATACGTATATGAATCTGTTTTTGATCTGAATTCTAATTTTTGAATCTATTATGGACATCATTTATAAAACCTTTACTCTGTTGTTATTCACTGTGCTCCAACTCACTGTTTATATTATGTATGTAGGAGATCAGGCGTGTGACCAGGCTTGAGACTTTTAGTCTAGATCGGTTTGTGTAAGCCAACTTGTGCACTTCCCAAACAGGTTCTGAAAGTCTTTTTGTGGTCAAGTTCTATAGATAGTGTTTGTGAGCAAGTCTAAGTTTTTTTTCTTTTGTTTGGACAAGTTTATGTTTATTTAGTATGTAGGGCTAAGTCCCCTTTTGACTTATCTATTTTTGAGTTGATGTAAAGATGACATGATAATATATGTATACCAAGTTTTAATTTTATATCCCATATAAGTTTGCACAGCTCTATGGACAATGTATTTTGATATTTGCTTCCACTAGCTTCTTATTTTGCTAATCTGTTTCAGAGACCTTCGGTAATCTTAGGATTACTGGCCGATTACGATGCTAAACCTATAGGAGCGGGTTTGAGTCATGATAGGTGGTCCCCAATCCCATGTGGCTCCATACTACCTCCATGATACTGCTTCTCTTGCCTAACCTAGTACCACCAGCCTCAACACTATTACAACCTTTTTTAATTGCTCCACCATCATCACCACCACTAACACCTCCTACATTACACCACCATTATCACCACCTCCACCCATCACCACCGATGCCACCTCCTCCTCCTGCTCCGCCACCTCATTATTGTCACCTTCTTCACTACATCACCTACAACCTTCAGTTTTAACTCACCTGAACCTATGTATATTTAAAACTAGCCCAACTTTGGAAGTCTCAATTTTAAGTGCCATGAAAAATAGATGGTGTTAAAAATCACGATGACCCATTTATAAACGGCCCTAATAATTTAGTCAAGTCTAATTTTAGGGTTAAAACCCTTAAAATGGGTTTGATTTTTCTCAAGTTATCATCTCAATTAGAAAGAGTGCTTGAATTGGACTTGATAGACCCATTTGGGACCTATTTCGGTGATCTAAATCATTCACCTTTTAAGACTTGTTTAGTAGAATATTTATACAAACAATAAGATGATTGGACATCTATAGTTATAAGTTTGATATTATATTTGTTTTAAAAGATAGACGACAAATATAATTTCAAAAATAACTATTCATTTTTTGTAATATAAATCTGATTCAAACATATAACTACCTATATCTTATTATCTTATTTTTTGCATAAATATTCTAATAAAAGAGTTCTAAAAAATAAAAGGTTGGGATCACCAAAATCAGTCTTAAAATGAGTTCGCCAAGCCCAAACGCTCTCTCAAATTAAGACGACCAACTTCAGAGAAGTCAAATTGAAAATATAAATCCCGATCAAAAAAATTGAAAATATAAATCATGGTTAAGAGACCGTAAAAATTGTACCAAATTTTTTACCTAACATTCACATGGATGTATAGGTCCCACGTCCATGTGAGTGTTTGCTAAAAATATCACGACCCGCTCCCCGTACCCAAAGGTTAAGTATCGTGATAGCCAGTAACTGAAGTTACCTCCGGCCAATTCTTGAACAAATTAACAAACGCGAGCGGAAATAATATTTAAGTGAGGGTACCAAAATAATCATCAGAGCTTCTATTTTTATTACAAAATTTATTAATCAAAAATGCCGATATTTACATATAAAAATATCATAAAGGTACTGTGTGTGTTTATTCCACAGCCCCACGTCTAAGACTTTCCAAAACCTATTTTAGAATTGTATTATTTCCTGAAAATTGGTAAACAGCTATAAGCACATGGCAGAGTAAGAAATATTATACCAAAAGTATAAAGGACACAAAATAATCATGAATAGTTATGTAACTAAATTATTTAAGATAACTTAATCCGAACAAATAATCATTTAAGTAGCAAAATTGAGATTATGTAAATAAATAACCATAACCACGGTACCGAACAGAACAGAATAGAACAGAGGTCACATGAATGACAATCAGAACAGAGATACGGATTCAAAGAGGTGGCTCATACGAGTTATAGAGGTGGCTCCCACAATAGTGTAGCACTTATCTCCGCGCAGCACTTGGCTCCGCACAGAACAGAGGTCAATAGATCCATGACAACAGAGGGCCATAAAGTGACTAAACAGAGCCGATGGTTATTTAAGTCTCCCAAGGTGTGGGACTCCCGTGGTGGTACTTACAAAACATAATTGTTTATAATGTTATAGTCAAATATTCTTTAAAATTTAAACAAATATATTCATGGGTTTCATTTTAAACAAATAGAGTTCAGAAAATAACCCACGTAATTGCAATATTAATATAATTTATAAAACATAAACTTGTATAAAATAATTTATGGCAAGTCAAAAATATATTATGGTGACTCAAGGTATAATATAACTCACCTTAACTTTAATACCTCACTTTTTCTTTCCACTATCAATGACCCTCTCAGCTTCCATTATTTTTTTCTTATTTTTCTTCCTTTCTTTCCTTTCTCCTTCCTCTCTTTTTCCTTTTCCTTCATTTCCTTCTTTTCCTTTCTTTCCCCAGAGTTGATCAACTCCTTCCTATAAATAGGGAGGTAAAAGCTTCATTCGGCCAACACGTGGCCAGGCGCGAATCTTCTCACAAATTCGATTAGATTTATATTTATCTTTAATATACGTAAAATATATTATGGTGACTCAAGGTATAATATAACTCACTTTAACTTTAATACCTCACTTTTTCTTTCCACTATCAAAGACCCTCTCGGCTTCCATTATTTTTTTATTCTTTTTCTTCTTTTCTTTCCTTTCTCTTTCCTCTCTTTTTCCTTTTCCTTCCTTTCTTTCTTTGTTTTCCTTTCTTTCCCCTGAGTTGATCAACTCCTCCCTATAAATAGGGAGGTAAAAGCTTCATTCGGCCGACACGTGGCCAAGCGCGAATCTTCTCACAGATTCGATTAGATTTATACTTATCTTTAATAAATATTTAAGATAATTATACTCTGGCCCAGTTTTCTAATATAACTATATAAATAAATTAATCCCTAATTAAATTACACTCTATCGTATACCAACAGAAAATTAATTATTTATTTTACTACTACACCTATTATTATCATTATTGTTGTTATCAATTTATTATTTATTTACTCTTACTTTTATATTTATTTATTTACTATCTTTAACTTTAATTTGGCCTAATTAGTATTATAATTTCATATTTTTGTTAATTTTGCCCCAAATAATAATCCCTAATTAATCCCATATTTGATAATCCAATGCCAATTAGATTCTGTATTTATTATTATTTATTTAATAATATATTATCACATACAACCATAGTACTCGTATAAAATTTAAGGGACAATTTAAATTTTCGGGTTGTTATAAAAAAAATTGGTATAATTTTTTATATCCCTAAAATTGCTCAACTCTAATTCCATTTATAAATTATAGAGTAAATTACAAATACATCCCTTGAGATTTATTTGAAATACAGTTTGCTCCCTATAATTTTGAAAATTAGAAATATCTCTTGTCAGAATTTTTTATTTAACAAAATTAACAGAAAAAATAAAATTCCTAACTAATCTTCTATACAACAATAAAATTATCTAAATTATTAATTGAAATATATTTCTGACATAATTGAAAGCAGCTAACTGATTTGATGATTAATTAATAAAAAGAGTCATTTATTATGCAATTAGAAATTTGAAGGGGTGATATGTAATTTTCAAAATTACAAGAGGCAATTTATATTTTTTGTAAACTTTAAGATGTATATTTGTAATTTGTTCTAAATTGTATAATAGACTTTTTTTGTGTAATTTAATATAAGTTAAAAGCGATGATTAGAAAGTAGCTAGAAGTTTTTTTTTTTTTTTTTTTTGAAACAGCGAAAGCAACCTTTATTAATAGAAGTTAAAAACATCTATTTTCAAATAATTAGTTATTTTCAAATTATATAAACTATTTTTTGTTAATAAGTTCTACGTAAAAGCTGTAATTTCTAACTAATAAATTATAAATAAAAATTATATCAAACAGTTTGATACAAACTCTCATAGCAAAATAAGTTATAAGCGCCAAACAACCACATAGTATTAAACCACTCTTTATCATTTGAGATTAAAAAAAAAAAAAAATTGAGAAACTTTCACATAAGTGTATAACTTCAAAAAGTACAATTAATGATAAAATTTATGAATATTAATAATCAAATTTATAAAGTTTTCCACGCATATGTAATAATTTTTTGAAAATCCCACTATTGGGTAATTTCTCCTAAAAAATTTAACAAAAATTATGAGTATGTACATTTTCTAAGTGATTTAGAAATAAAATTATGAGTATGTACAATCTCAGACATAAAAATTTAGAAAATATTCAGAATTTTACATAGATTTACTTAAGGTATTAGCTCAGGACACCAACTTTAAATTTGTCTTTCTTATCTTTATTTTGGTTCTATTTTTTGGACCATGGGATTACTGTTCCAAGTATGATGCCCTTGTCATCAAGAGGGAAGAAGAGTCAATCAGATCCACCATAAGAACTTGGAAGGAAACACAGACATAGAAAATGATAACAATAATAATAAATAAATAAAAACTTGCCCTCTACGCTGATTGACTACCAAATATAAAAGTATGGTGCCCTCTATTAAAGGATGATTCTACTTACATCATTACTTTATCTCTTTATATTTTTCATATGAAATTTTTTTTTTTCAATTTTATCCATGTGTAAAATTACCTTTAAGGACAAAACACTAAAATTGAATATATTTTGTTATCTCCTTACATCTCTTGATCTTCAATCCCTACTCCTCTTTTTTCCTTTTTTAATTTTTCTTTTCTCTTACACATCTCTTTTCAAAAAGTGAGAATCATAGTATTTTGATCATTAAAGAAAACAATGGATGAAAAAACGGTGGTGAAGAACCATCAAAAAAGTAAAATTGTGAGTTTTTTTTATTTATTTAGTAGGTTTTTGCTTCGTTTTTTTAGATTGGTGTGCGACTTTCGTTCGGTGGTTCGAAATCGAACAAAATAAAATAATCTGACATCACATTGCCAAACAAAAAATATAAGTCTAGTAACCAACTACCGAATAAAAGATACATTTCTAGTAACTCCAAATCGATTTTTTTTAATTTGTTCGGCTTCTCATTACTATGTATTTTCAGTTTTATTTTTTTTTTATATTTTTTATTTTTTTGCTTGGAAGGATTATATTTATACTCATTATAACAACGCAAGTATTGCAATATTAGTGGACTTTAGTAATGAATTCATTATAGAAGAGATTTGTTAAGTTTTTTTTTTTTATGAATACCATTTTTTCTTATTTTTAATTTGTATTGAATTTTATTAATAATTTGACGTATAAATGTATTTATTATCTTTAGATTTTTTGTATTCATGAAGCATTAATTAAATGGGCTTCTCACATTGGAAAGAAGACTTGATTTGTCATTATTATAAAGACATCAGATGCGGGAGGCAATGGTTGAAAACGAAGACTTACACTTGCTTGTAAAAGAGATGGTTACTATAGAGACAACATGAAGATCAAGGGGCAACGATTGAGGTTGACAGGTTCTAAAAAGTGTGGATATCTATTTCTAGTAAGGGAAAAAAATTACCTACAAATTACCAAGACAAATTGTGATAACATATTTGATTGATGGATGCAAACAATTGAAGAAAAACAGAGATATTTTATTTATTAATAGCTCACTATCTCAATTACAATTTACTCAAGATAGTATCTATATATAGAGGTCTAATACAGAGTATTCTAGAATCTAACAGTCTAACAGAATTTGTATATTACAAGTTAGTTACAACTGTCACACGTGGCTGCATAACTGTGGCTCTGCTTTTGTAACTATTGCTGAAGAGTGCTGTGGCTCTGCTTTTGTAACTGTGGCTGAAGGATGGCTTGTGGCTGCTTTTGTAACTGTGGCTGAAGGATGGCTTGTGGCTGAAGTGTGAATGGAGCTGAAGGAGTATGGGTGTGCTTCTGCAACTGTGGCTGTATTGGCTTAGGTGGCAGTTGGCTTAGTAGTCTCAACATTCCCCTGCAAGCTAATGGGCTGCTCAAAGACCATGAGCTTGTCCTTGAGGTACTGGAATCTTGAAACAGACAAGGGCTTGGTAAACAAATCAGCTAGTTGATCAACAGTAGGAATGTATTGGACAACAAACTGCTTAGCCAAAATTTTATCTCGCACAAAATGACAATCAATTTCGATATGCTTCGAGCGAGAATGAAATACGGGATTGGAAGCCAAAGCCATGGCAGACAGGTTATCACACCAAAGCACAGGTGTGGTTGGAGAAGAGATACCCATTTCAGTGAGCAACATTATAATCCAACTAAGTTCAGCAGCAGTATGTGCTAAAGCACGATACTCTGCCTCAGTTGATGAGCGGGACACAGTGGCCTGTTTCTTGGCAGACCAAGACACTAGATTATCGCCCAAAAACACACAATAACCTGAGATAGATTTTCGATCATGAATATCACCAGCCCAATTGGCATCTGAAAAGCCATGAAGAGCAAAAGAATGGGAGTATAGTGCAACCCATGAGGGAGAGTACCCTGCACAAATCTTAGAATCCTTTTAACTGCCGCAAAGTGACCCACTGTAGGAGCATGCATGTGCTGACATGCTTGATTAACAGCCAAAGAGAGATCAGGTCGGGTGATTGTAAGATATTGTAAGGCTCCAACAAGACTCCTATAAAGAGCAGGGTTATCAAATGGAAGAGAAGCATTTGGAGGAGTGCTGGGCTTGACAGATATAGGAGAGGAACAAGGTTTACAAGCAGAAAGACCTGCTTTCATGAGGATGTCCTTGGCATATTTTTGTTGAGACAGAAAATATCCTGTATTGGTAGACTGAACAGAGATGCCAAGAAAATAGGAAATATCCCCTAATTCCTTCATAGAAAAGGCATTATGCATATGAGTGATAAGTTGCTGAATATGGACAGAATTATTTCCAGTAAGCAAGATGTCATCAACATAGATGAGTAAGTAAGTAATGGAGGTAGAAGTTCTTGAATGAAGAGGGAGGAATCACATTTACTATTTACAAAACCTTGGGAAAGTAAGAAGGTAGAAAAGGTTGAATACCATGCCCGGGGAGCTTGTTTGAGCCCATATAATGCTTTGTGAAGTTTGCAAACATGAGAAGGGAAGGAAGTATCTACAAACCCTGGAGGTTGAAGCATAAGACTTCTTCATCAAGGATGCCATGAAGGAAGGCATTGGAAATATCCAACTGCTTAAGAGACCAATTATGATGAAGAGCAAGGCAAAGCAAAATTCGAATAGTAGGTTGCTTAGCAACGGGGCTAAAGGTTTCATGAAAATCCAGCCCTTCTTGTTGTAAGTACCCTTTGGCTACTAAACGAGCTTTATACCGGGCAATAGATCCATCGGAGTTTCTTTTCACCTTGAAGACCCATTTACACCCAATAGCATTTTTAGTTGGTGGAAGAGACACTAAGGACCAAGTGTTTTGTTTTGCAAGGCATGAAACTCTTCAAGCATAGCCTTATGCCAAATGGGTGAAAGTAAGGCTTCCTTGTAGGAAGGGGGTTCTAAATCTGAAAACAGAGTTGGAGCTGTGGCTAAACAAAGAGGTGATGCAACAGATTTGGAGCGAGTGGTCATAGGATGGGTATTAGAGGAAGTCAAAGGTAAAGGAGGTAGTTGGATGGCAATGGATTGAATAGGAATGGGAGATGGTGTCTGAGTATGGACATGCTGGTGCTGTGACTGAGATGAATGCTGATGCTGGATCTGAGGATGTGGATGCAGGGACTGAGGATGCACATGCTGAATTTGTGCAGATGGCTGAGTCTGTGCATGCTGAATTTGTGCAGATTGCTGAGTCTGTGCATGTTGCTGGTTCTGTTTCTGTGCCTGCGGAATTGGGGCAAGTTGCTGGAACTGAGTATGATGTTGCTGGGACTGAGTAGGAACATGCGGAAGTTGTGCAGAGTGCTGACTTTGTTGCTGGGACTGAGTATGGATATGCTGAATTTGGGCAGATTGCTGATGTTGTGCATGCTGAAGTTGTGCAGATTGCTGATTTTGGGCAGATTGCTGATGTTGCAGGGACTGACTATGGACATGCTGAATTGGTGCAGATGGCTGATTTTGTGCAGATTGCTGATTGTGGGCCTGCAGATTGTTGGCTGGAAACTGAGATGAATGTGGCGGAGTCTGTGAATCAGAGTGGGACTGATGGAACTGAGAAGTAGACTGTGGAATATGAACCTCGGGCTGTACTGGAGGAATATGAGAAGAAGAATGTGATGGTGAGGATGAAGGCCAGAAAAAAAAGTGTAACTGAGGAAGAGAAGGAGCAGGTGAAGAAGAGGAAGCAAAGGGAAAAATATGCTCATGAAAGACAACATGTCGAGAAAGATAAACTTTGCCGGATTTAGGATCAAGACACCGGTAGCCCTTAGCAAAAGGATGGTAGCCAAGAAAGACACAGGCCATAGATTTGGGTTGAAGTTTAGTAGACTGATACGGTTTGAGCCAAGGAAAGCATTGGCAGCCAAAAGTTTTAAAATAGGAAAAATCTGGTATGGATTTAAAAAGAACTTCAAAAGGGGACTTGTGAGTAAGCTTGGAGGAAGGAAGTCTGTTAATAAGGAAAGTAGCAATAGCTATGGCATCAAACCAATAGTGCAAAGGAACAGAAGAATGATGGAGAAGAGCTGTAGCAGTCTCAGTAATAGTGCAAAGGAACAGAAGAATGATGGAGAAGAGCTGTAGCAGTCTCAGTGATATGGCGGTGCTTCCTCTCAGCAATACCATTCTGAGAGGGAGTATAGGGACAAGAATGCTGATGAATAATTCCATGAGTAGTCAAATATGTTTGCATTTTGGATGTAAAATATTCGGAACCTCCATCAGTTCGTAAAATATGTAAAGTAGTGGCAAACTGATTTTCAACATAAGCCTTAAACTCCATGAATTTAGAACAAACTTAACTCTTATAAGCCAAAGGATAAAGCCAAGTAAATCGACTAAAATCATCAACAAACAGAACATAATACTTGTAACCAGAACTAGAAGAAAATGGACCCCAAACATCACTATGGATGAGGGACAGTGGTGCATTTACAGTGGAATTGGACAGCTGAAAAGGTAGCTTATGACTCTTAGCTATACAACAGTCAGTACAATCAAATGTAGTAGACTGATGACCAGACTTAGAAACAGACAAGTAAGGCATGAGATGATGCAACTTTATTACAGATGGATGGCCTAATCTATTATGCCAAACCGAAGTAGAAACAGGTACAGTAGCATGAGAAGAACTGAGATGAGCATGCAACATAGGTGGTGAGATGGCAACAGCAGAAAGTGATGGATTAAAATGGTATAGGCCATTGATATTAGCACCTTGATGAAGAACTTTCTTCGAAACCTTGTCCTGAACCACAAATGTAGAATCATCAAAGGTAATGGAACAGTTATTATCTTTGGCTAATTTGTGAACAGAAACAAGATTAGAGGAGATAGAAGGAGTATGTAAAACATTTTTCAGTCGGAAAGAGAAATGAGGTGTAGGAAGTAAGCCATTACCAGTGTGATGAATGGGAACTGTATTACCATCACCGACTGTTATTTGATCAGATCTGTGGTAAGGATGAGAAGAAGTAAGATTATTCAAATCAGGTGTGATATGCTCAGTAGCTGCAGAGTCGAGATACCAAGGGGCTGAAGCAGAAGAAGCTGGATGAGAGGAAGCAACAAAGGCCTGGGAATTGTTCTGTGGAGAAGTGGTAGACTGAAATTGTGGATCCATTCTATACCCAACAATCCAAAGCAGCATGACCATGTCCTCCACAAATTTGACAGATCAGAGAAGAAGCAGATCGACCTCGGCCTCGAAATGAACCACGGCTAACATGATTCTTAGGATGACTAGAAGAATAGGAAGAACCAGAGAAATACTGATTCTGTGAATGATGATTTGGAGATCCAGTGGAGCCATATGAACGACCTCCTCGTCCTCCTCTAGAGTATCTTCCTCGAGATCTAGAACCTCGATAGGTATAATTCAAAGAACCTCGAACAGAAGAGAAGGCCACAGTAGGTTCAGTATGATCTTTGTGATGTTTAGACTCAACATGTATAGCTTCAGAGATAAGTAGAGAATTCAGTTCATCAACTGAAATAGATTCGGAACGAGCGCGAATCGTCGTCTTAAATGCATCATATTCTTCAGGAAGTCCATTCAAAATCAAAAGTACGAGATCTTCATCATCAATGAATGCAGAGGCAAGAGCTAATTGACTCACTAACTCTTTGATTTTTGTGAGATATGCCTCCATCGAATCAGTTTTCTTGGTAACACTGTTGAGTTTGTTCTTGAGCTGATGCACATGAGATCGAGAAAGTGCAGTAAACCTCTTGTGCAAAGCACTCCAAACCTCAGAACAACTATGAAGATGAAGAACAGTGGAATAAAGTGCAGGTGATAAAGTTGCAGTGAGGCAACTAAGAAGATGTGCATCTACAAGTTTCCATTGAGAATAGGCAGGATTATCCACCTCTGAGCCAGAATCATCTTTGATTGTAACAGATGGACAAGGTGAAGTACCATCAACAATGCCAAGTAAATCAGTAGCTTTCAAAATATTCTGAGTTTGATTCTTCCAAATCAGAAAATTTGAGGCATCAAGCTTGACAGTGATAAATGAAGACAGATTGGAAATGAGAAGTGAAAGATTAGAAGGAATCGAAGATGAAGACATTGAATTAATCTGAAACAAGAAGATGAATCAAGATTGAACACAGATGAGGATCAACTCGCAAGAGATTGACGCTCTGATACCATGAAGAAAAACAGAGATATTTTCATTTATTAATAGCTCACTATCTCAATTACAATTTACTCAAGATAGTATCTATATATAGAGGTCTAATACAGAGTATTCTAGAATCTCTAACAGTCTAACAGAATTTGTATATTACAAGTTAGTTACAACTGTCACACGTGGCTGCATAACTGTGGCTCTGCTTTTGTAACTATTGCTGAAGAGTGCTGTGGCTCTGCTTTTGTAACTGTGGCTGAAGGATGGCTTGTGGCTGCTTTTGTAACTGTGGCTGAAGGATGGCTTGTGGCTGAAGTGTGAATGGAGCTGAAGGAGTATGGGTGTGCTTCTGCAACTGTGGCTGTATTGGCTTAGGTGGCAGTTGGCTTAGTAGTCTCAACAACAATAACAGATTTTATAGATATTTTATGGATATTCGTACACTTGATGTTTTTATGAATAATTTTATGGATACATTTTATATATGATTTTATGGATGCGTGTTTGATTTATGAATTTTTTTATGGATGCTTTAAGGAAAAAGTAAATCTTTCAATATACAGCGACAGGGGCCTAGACAACTTTATTGCAGTTTGGCAACATGACACTAGAGTAATCTCATTTGTATAACAATGTATCATTGAATATGCACTTCACAAGTGACCCAAATTAATTTCTTGTTATCATCTAATTGGACGACAATATAATACTGGGAAAAAAAATATTGTCCGGTAACATGGCACTAGAGTAATTCAAATTAATTAGCGTTGTATTACCGAACAGGCCCACCACAAATTAAAAATTCATTATTTGGAAGAAAGTGTCTCTGTAAATTTATAGTAACAAAATGCTGGAGAGATCTATTTTTTCTAGCAACATAACGCCAGAATAATATAAATTGTTTAGGAGTGTTACCATCTAATTGGATGACAACATAATGCTGGGAAAAAAAATGTTGTCCAGTAACATGGCATTGGAGTAATTCAAATTAATTAGCGTTGTATTACCGAATAGGCCCACCACAAATTAAAAAATCATTGTTTGGAAGAAAGTGTCTCTGTAAATGTATAGCAACAAAATACTGTAGATATCTATTTTTTCCAGCTACATAACACAGGAATAATATAAATTGTTTAGCAGTGTTACCAAAAGTAGTGGTGTAAAGAGATGAAATAATTAATTTAGGGAGTTTTGGTAATATATTGGGGGTGTAATGAGAATTACATTTTTTTAGTGGTGTAATGAGATGGAAGGTGTAAAGAGATTAAATAATGGTGTAAGTAGAATCATCCTTTATTAAGGTTGGTTTGGGGTGTCCTAAAAAAGTGCACTTTTGTCTTTTTACAAAAAAGATGTGCAGAATAGTAGAGAGGTGATGTGATGGAAAAAAGATAAAAAGATAAAAAGATGGATTATATAGGTTATGCCAAACCTAGCCTAAATTTATCATCAAATTTAAATTTGATAAAGAAAATTACTTTGTACTCTAACCGTTCATCAAATTTAAAATTTTATTTTATTTTTCATCAAATTAAGAATTAATGTGCCTTTCATCAAATCATTATTCATTGTCGTTGGATTTTCATCACCGGATAGCCCTCAGATAACCACCTCAAAGTAAAAATTTATAAAAAAATTACACTAACCAGTCGTCCGTCCAGTTTACTAATAGTTTGATAAAGTTACAAAATTTTTTATTGAAATATTTGATATGAAAAGAAACTTGTACTTAAATTTTTATTCAAATTTAATGAAAGAATTAATGCATGCCTACAAACGTAGAAAACAGTGGGGTCAAAATAATATGCAGCCATAAGAAAATAGTAGTGCGGTGGCCTACAAGTTCATTGACTAACACAGAAATGGCCTGCCGTGCTCTGCAAGTTCATTGACTAACACAGAAAACCTCATATTTCTTCTTCTCCTCTCTCTCTCTCTCTCTCTCTCTCTCTCTCTATAAATAAAGCTAAATTCTCTAATCAACTCTATATCACTCATCTTTTCTTATCCTTTCACTTTCAGAAAGCATTTTCAACTTCGTCTAAGAGAAAAACACCTCAAATAATACAAAATATGGTTGTTTTCTCAGCCATTTTCAGTTGCTTCTTTCCATCATCACCGGCACGGGTTTCAGACAATACCGGAAGCCAACAAGTGAAAGCAGCGTCAATGGGAAAAGACAAAATGAACTCAAAATCATCAAAAGGAGCTCCAATTGTAGTGTCGTACTTCCCGGTTAACTCGCAGTTCTCTCGCTTGTAGTAATTGATGAAGTTCATGGAACATGTAGTAGAGTTTGAAAGTCTTCACAATTCTTGTTCCCCTGTTTTATGTATGAGAAATGTTAGGGATCATGAAATTTTTTTCATGAAAATGATCATGAAAGATTTGTGACCCTTAGATTACCTTGATTAGTGTATGGTGCTTTATTCTATGTGTAATCCAAAGGTCACATATCTTTCATGATCATTTTCATGAAAGACTTTTCATGATACCTAACATTGCTGTGTATGTATTTTCTACTGCATGATGGCGTCTCTTGATTTTCTTATAGCAAAATTGTCACCGCAGTGTCCAATTTTATTTGAAAATGCATTGACGACTGGGGGGACATGAAATTTAAGAACAGAAGGATCTTAAAATCATACAAGTTTCCTTGAAGAGTACTCTGATGATGGCAAAATCAAGGAAAGGAAATAGCAATAAGTACTTGTTGCACAAACAGTAGTGTTACATGGGTTTCTTTCTTCACATGATCTTCTGGATTGACTGATTTGTGATGTGTGTGTGGGAGAGAAAATAATATTTCATTGTAATTTAATTAATTAGACGCATTAATGACATTGTCTTCATTTGTTTGATTTCTCAAAACTCAAGTCATCTTTTGATGCTTCTGTATGGTGGCGTTTGAGAATACTAAACTGAAATCCCAACCATTCAATTTCTACTGGCACATGAAGTAGAAGTGTACTTTGTGATGATAATTTTTTTTTTTTTTTTTTGAGAGAGAGAGAGAGAGTCTAGGAAAGCTTTATTTATTTATTTATTTTTGATAGGCAAATGAGAATTTCATTGATGTAATATATAAAGAATATAAGAGCATGTATTTGATTCATAAGAATAGCTTCTTGTGAGAAGAACCTCAGGGCAATGGAAGAGTAAAAAGGGCCGCCTGTAAAAACCATAGGAGGACAGTGTTTGGCAGTAGTCCAATTCTGAGACTCCTAATTTTAAGCCTGACAACAACATCCTAAAGTCTTGTTGAACATTATGTTTGTTTTCCAGCAAAGGGATTGACATCTTAAAATCACTGAAAAATGGATAAATTATCAGCCAGCCCTAATAGTTGGAATCTATGTTGCACATATTCAAGTGTGGGTATCGAGTATGGGTGCATATTTAAGTGTTGGACTTTTTAAAATTAAAAATTAGAAATACGTGGATATAAATTCAAATTTGAATACAAATATGAGAATACATTAAATAATTAATTTTTAAATATATTTATTATATAAAGATGTGTTAAAAAAAGTTAGCCCAACCCATATTATTAATGGAGATGTTGGCAGATACAAAATACTAAAAGGCTTAGGATAATTGTCAATAGGTCTTAATAATTGGATTTAATTCCCATAAAATCCTATTGAAAATAAATCTTAATAAAATCATCACTAAAAATAATTTTATTGCGACGATTTTTTACATATGTCGTTAAAAATTGACAATTAGTGACTATTTTTTGTTACGGTTTTATAAATTATCACTAAAACTTACAATTAGTGACGTTTTTCAACGAAGTTTTCAATTTGTAGCAGAAAGTTAAAAATTAATGATATTTTTTTTATGATAATTTTTTTATACTGTAACTAGAACTTATAATTAGTGATATTTTATGTGACAAAATTTTAAACTGTCACTAAAAATTAATAATTAGCTACATTTTTAAATATTGTTTGATGAAAAATGCCATTAACTCTGTTTGGTTTCAGTTTTCACAATTTACTTTTTAGAAAATTCTAGGCTGTGTTCGGTTATATTTTTGAAGCGTAATTTCACATCTTGGTTTGAGTGCTGTATTTGGTTAGAATTTTCAAAAATTGATTCCACACTCACTTTTGAAAACATGTCTACCCGAATGTCTCTCGGACGTCCGGCCGGTCGTCTGGCTGGTTGATCGGAATAGTTTTTTTTTTTTTGGCACCTGTTATTTTTATATTTTAAATTAAAATATTTTCAGAATTTTTTAAAATTTTTTATCAGCTTTGAATTGAATTTTGGATTATGTGTTTAGTTATGAGTTGTAAGTTTTTTAATCAAATATCATATGTCACATTAAAAATTCCAAACTGAATTCAAAACTCTTTTCAAAACTTATAACCAAACAAATTTTCCACACTCAAATTTTAATTCCAAAACTCGCAAACTCAAAATACAACTCTATTATTAAATCATAATTCTAAAACTCTACCAAACACTATCATACTTTTTTATTTTCCATATTTCGTTTACACTAAATTTTTTTAATACTTTAAGCAATTTTTAAAATTTTTAGACACACCTAATATAAATACATTTAAAAAGTATAATATTTGTGAAAAAATCCTTTAAAAAATTCACTAAATATAAAAAATAGAAGAAAATAAACAAAAAACAAAAACAAAAATTCAATACTTTTTTTTTTTTTGTTGTATTTTTGGGTATTTATTAATTTTTAAAATATTTTAGTATTTAGATATATCTAAATAAGATGAATTTAAAAAAAATAAAAAAAAATTACTTAAAATTTAAAAATATTCATTAAAAACAAAAAAAATAAATATGAAAAATAAAAAATAAGGAGGGAGGACACTTAAAGTTTTTTAAGAAAATCCCGACCACTTTTCATTAGGGGTGCGCGCAGGTCGGTTGCGGCCACGGAATCTCTAATCGTATCCGTCCGTCAGATTAGCGAATTGGAGAAAATTAATCCGCATCTGTCCGCCAATCCACCGAATGCGGATTGAGCGGATTGACGGATTGGCGGATGGATGCGAATCGGTTTAGTGGTTTAAAATTTTATAAATTTTTAACATAATTCAACTTGTGCACTTCATAAAAAAAAAGTATTACAGTTAAAAACTAAAAAAAGTATTACAGTTAAAAACTTAAAAAAGTATTACAATCACTACATATATGCCTCTGTATTGTTACATCTATATCTGTTTTTAAAAACAAAAATCAACAAGCATATATCATCGTTTTTATTTATTATTTTTAGAGTTAGATTTAGGGGTTGTTTGGGATAATCTAAATAAGTGCACTTTTTGATATTTTATGAAATATGAGTTGGGTATGGGTTGGATTTGAAGTAATATGATAAAGAAGTGATGTGACTTAAATAAAATGATATGACTTAAATAAGATAGTGACTTTTTGACTTTTTTAGATTATGACAAACAAGGTCTTAAAATCAAAAAATACAGATAAATAATACATTTATTTTTTTCAATTCAAAAAATATATTCAAGTTGAAAACTTTTTTTCAATAGAATATTTAAACTTTTTTTTAATTGAAAATACAAATAGAATATCTAAACAAATTGAAAACACAAAGTTTTACAAATTACTAAGTGCTCGCGGTTTGACGGTTCGGTTGCGGCCAAAGAACCTCAAATCCGTCATCCGTCCAAAACTTGGCGAATTGAAAAAAATCAATCCGCAACCGTCTGCTCGTCATCACACATCCGTCCAAAATGTGTAAATTGACTCGGTTCGATTGGTTTGGCAGTTCGATGTATCTGCTATTCACCCTTACTTTTCATGGTTGCATACTATTGCTGAAAAAGACGAAAAAATAGTTAAAAAAATAATCTTGCTATCCAAGTTAATTGTCTATCATACAATGAAGTATGGTGTTGTTCTATCAAAGTAGAAAACAACCGGTCAAAATTATGTGGCCGTAAGAAAATGGAAGGAAACTGCAGTGGTCTAACAATTTACATTTGGGAAGTGGGACCATGACACTTGACTTATTTGGTCTTTCCTTCCTTGCACTTCAAGCCTATTGACCAAACCCCTGTTTCTTCTCTCTCTCTCTCTCACTCTATAAATTTGCCTAAACTTGTGACTTAATTCCCTCATATCAATCATCTTTGCTCATAACTCCTCTCTGATTCCACAAACAGTGTCCAAGTTCAACCAATAAAAAGCTAAACACCAGACAATAATGGTTCTCTTCTCAGCCATTTTCAGTTGCTTCTTTCCATCACCACAGTCGTCGCAGGTCTCCGATGATCCCAAAAGCGAAGAAAAGAAGGCGCCTTCAATGGTCAAAGATAAAAGAAACTCAAAATCATCTAAAGAAGCTGCAATCGTGGCGTCGTATTTCCCGATTAATTCAATTCTCTCTCGCTTCTAGTAAATGAAGTGCACCCAACATACAGTTGAGTTTATATATGCTTCTGCTTGCACGAGATATTCTGTTCTCAAAATTCTTTTATGTTATTCCAATGCATTCTAAGTCGTACGATCATGCATAGAATTCTCGTGGCTACAGGAATTTTGAGATAGAGAATCGCTGGCCGCTTTGGGCATGGTCCTCAGTGGTGGAAGTCATCTTGTTTGTGTGCCAAAAATATGGCAAGTTTCTTTCAAGGAATGGGAAAGAGCAATAAGTACTTGTTAGTACACAAACAGTAGTGTTACAAGGTTTTTTCTTCTTCATAAGATCTTGTGGATTGAATGATTTGTGATGTGTGTGGGGACTGGAATCATATTTTATTGTATGAATAACAAAAAAAGATTTGTAATTTAATTGATTAAATGCATTAATTAGATCTTCTTTCATTTGTTTGATTTTCTCAATACTCAAAGCATCGTTGCATTTGACCAGTGACGCAATTGAGTTTTCTACAGTGACTCTTCCACTAGGAGGTTGGTCAAGTCAAAACGGATAATACATTTAAATCAGTCTAACCCAAATCCATCTATTTAATAAATGGGTTTTGAAAAATTTAAAATTTCCGAGATATTAATTTGTAATTATATTTTAATTTTAAATAATGAACAACAATTCCAATCAAACAATCAAAGATAAATTGATACAACGATTTAACATGAAAAAAATCACAATTGGAGCGTCTTCAATTGTGATAAAAAAAATCACGGACCCGCCACAAAACAATCCACTAAGAAAACAAAAATGAATTACAAAAGTGTATCCTTAATTACCTAGCGAATTCACGCCCAAATTGAATTGACCCCGATGTGCCACTTCCACTACTATTTTTATTTCGGAATTGTCTTGCACAACGTTGAATCCATAACATCAATGTCAAATCCATGACGATGAGTCACTTCGGAATCCACCAAAGCTTTAAGTTCAAGTTTTTCGGAATCCACCGAAGAATACCACTTTCTTTTGTGAATAAAAGAAAATAAACAAACACCTTGATGACATTAATATAAGTTCATAGATCCATTAATCACTCTCAAATCATCAAGGAAACACTCAGAAAAATATCCCACATTATAGAATGTCTTGGTAGCTTTGCTCTTTAGACGTCTTGAACACTAAAAATAACGAACGACGCATTTTACAAAAAATAGAGCCGCAAAGACCGCTCTAGCGACCACTTCATCGCTCGAGTGAACTCACTAAACGCGTGGCCATCACTTGAGCCAAGACTCCACTGCTTGAGCGCATAAAAGATTCTCTCAGAAGTTTAGTCTGCTTTGCAAAAATACTGGATGATGTCATTCACTGCTCGAGTACACAAATGACTGCTCAAGCGATCAAACAACTTTGTTTTCAAGGGCGCTGCCCCCCGATCCCATACACAGTCAGCAAAGTAGCAAATATGAAAGCTTGAAGATCACAAACTCCTCTGCATAGGTACAATTCGGATTGGATTCGCATCTAAACACTCATATCCTGACTGAAACATAAAAACAATAAAATTACAGCCGAAAGGAGTTTTGTCAAACGGGATTCCCAATCACAAAAACCTAACAATTAAACGGGTTAGGTGGAATTGGATATGGGTTAGACAAATAAATCCAACCAACTCATTTACTTCATATTTGTTTTTTCTCTCTTTTTTTTTATAATATATATTCATATATATATTTTTTATTTCATTTTTTAAAAAAAATTATTTTATTTTTTTTTTTTGTAAAAAAACACTTATTTTTTAGTTTTTTTTAAAAACTTATTTAAATTTTTTTAGAATTAATGGTAGGAGTGGTGCCTATTTAGACAAGGTTAAATGGGTACCTATGTCTAATTCATGTCAACTGAATTTTAATTAGGTTGATCATGAGAAACTCATTTAAATCCATTTATTGATTCGGATGGATGAATATGAATTTTAAATGGGTTTGGATTAGGTTTGCCAACTCTAAAATATACCAATAGACTCAATTTTATGACATAAAGAGAATGGCATACTCAAGAAAGACTTAACACTCCGTTTGGATTGTGAGAGGAGATGAGAAAAAAAATGATTGTGATTTCTCACTTAAATAAGAAAATAAATGAAATGATTATGATTATGATTTCTCGCCATTATGTTTAGATGAATAAAAGAGAAGAGAATGTAATTTCTCACATATCTTACTTGGATAGAGTAAACAAAAGAAGAGAAAGGAAAGTGTTGTATAACTTTCCATATTAATAATCTATATTTTTTTATAAGGGTAATTTTGGTATTTTAGAAAACTTTCATAAAGCCGAATTCCTTTAAAGCCAAATCTCACCACTTTTGATGAAAAACAAAATATAAGTTTGGTGAAAATCTTTCTCATCATCCCTTATCACTTCTCAGCATTTCTCATTTATTTAATCATCAAAACAAATAAATAGTTCCTATTCTTACTATTTTTTTCTTTTCTTACCAAACTCCTCATCCAAACGGAGTGTAAATGACATAAATAGCAAGAATAACAAATTCCATGAATAAAACAAGGGTTTTGTTAATAAGTGTCATTATGGCCTTCGTTAAGATTGCATTAAATGAGCTGATAAAAAAAAAAAAGATTGCATTAAATGAAGCCGACTACCTCCACTAATACAGAATTCAGATCAAATAATGAATGTTTAATTCAGAAGAATTTATTTTTTTGTAATATGACCAAAATATCCTCTTTCTTTTGAGTTTTTTTTTTTTAAGTTTTATTTATTATTTTATTTTTTTTTTATGTTTGGTTGAAAAAAATAATGTTATTTTACCATAACGATTTTCAATGAATAGCATAAAAAATATTTTTTAAATAGTAATAGTGATTTTCAAAAATCATGTTTTAAAAATGTGTATATATATATTTAAATAGAAGATAAGCATTTAATTTGGTCAGATTTTTAAAAGAAAGAGTTTATTTTCTTTTTTAGGCTTTGTTTAGTTAGATAAATAATACAGGAAACTGAAAGAAAAAAAATTTTTTTTATTTTTTTATTTTTACGTATTTGTTTAGATAGAGAGTATTAGAAAGTAAAGGAAACTAAAATTTTCTATATAACTCAAATTAGTTTGTTAGTTAGGTAACAATTTTTGCAAAATATAATGGAAATTTTATTTTTTTCCACAAATCTTGACAATGTCTATTTTGTTTTCCTTTTTATCCATATTTCTCTCTATAACTCCCTTGTTGTATAGTGATTATATTTTTTTCCCCATCATTTGCTTACAAAATCTTTTATCTATTCAAATACATGCAAAAAAATAAATTCTCATTTCTCTTTATTTTCTCTCACTTCACTTTCTAACATGTTCATTTTCTATCATCCGTTTCTTTCTAAACAAATGGAGCATTAGTGATTTTTTTTATAATTTATTCAATTTTATTTATTTATTTATTTTTACTTTTTGAATCATCTAATAATTTTTTGGAATTTTTTGAAAAAGGTTTAACAGACAAAAATAAAATTATAAAAAAAATTCCAGGGTTTTGCATGTTTTTCAATTTAAACCCCAGGTTTTCAATTGTAACAATTAAAACCTTGATGTTACTTCTGTGTCAAAATTTAACCCCTCCGTCCATTTCTGTCTGATTGAACTAACAGAAATCTTGGCAAAATTTTCATATTCAAATCGACATGTTCAAACCATTGTATCTCCCTCGTTGTAACTCCGTTCCGTCTTATTTTTGCGTCGTTGGATTCATCTCATGGCCTAATTTTCATTCCAACTCTCGTACATCTAGTTCCATCTCTTTTTGCGTGCTGTCAGAGTTATAAAAGTTGGCCAAAAAAAATTTTTTTCTCTTTTTTTTTTTTTTTTTTCATGTTCAAACCAACATGTTCAAACTTTTATGTCTCCCTCGTCGTAACTCCGTTTTGCCTCATTTTCGCGTAGTTAGATTCACCTCCTGGCCTAATTTTCATTTCACCCCTCATATGTCTTGTTCCACTTCTTTTTGCATGCCGTCGGAGCTCCAAAAATTGGGCAAAAATAGGGTTTTCTCTTCTTTTTTTTTTTCTTCTTTTTTTTCCCCACTCTATCTTCTATCTCTATTCTTCTTCCTTCCTCCGGCGGTGGTGGTGCCGTTGAGTGGTTAAAACTTTAGTTTCATTTTGTTCTAGAGAGAATATTATTGGCTTAGTTTTGTAGCCAAGAAAAGAAGCCAATAGAGAAAAATCTTATTTTTAACCAACTTTCGGAGCTTTGATGGCATGCAAAAAGAGGTGAAACAAAACATATGAGGGGTGAAATGAAAACTAGGTCATTAGATATGTGAAAATAAGGCGAAATAGAGTTACAACGACGGAGATATAAGAGCTTAAACATGTGGATTTGAATCTAAAAAAAAAAGGCAGAGAGAGAGAGAGAGAGAGAGAGAGAAAATCTTATTTTTGGCCAACTTTCGGAGCTCATACGACATGCAAAAGGAGGTGGAACAAAGTGTATGAGAGATGGAATGAAAATTAGGCCGTGAGGTGAATCCAACAACCAGAAAATGAGACGAAATGGAGTTACGACGAGAGAGATATAAGGGTTTGAAATGTGGGTTTGAATTTGAAAATTTTGCTCAGATTTCCATTAGTTTAATTAGACGGAGATGGATGGAAGCGCTAAATTGTGACACGAAAGTAACATCAGGATTTTAATTGTTACAATTGAAATCATAGAATTTAAATTGAAAAATATGCGAAATCATGGGTTTTTTTTTTTAATTTTTATTTTCTAATTTTCCCCATATATATATATATATGATTTGATTCATTTTCGTTTTGAATGAAATTTTGTTTTGACTCAATGTTTCTAATTTTTAAAATTTTGTAGTCGAAAAACACACCTAAAAAATTTATAAAATAATTGACAAAAAAGAGAAGATATTTTAGTTTTATTGCAAAAGGATTAAATTTTTTCTAATCAAACATTTATTACTTTTTCCAAATTCTATATTAGTGCACGTTGTTGGTTTCATTTAATACAATCTTAACTAATATCATAAGGATACTTGTTATTCAAATCCATATGCGCATCAATTGATATATCAGTTAGTATGCTAACGAATGATGTGGCATAATTTTAAAAAATTTTAGTTTTTATAATTTGTATAATGGGTAGGGTGTATTATTTTAAAATGACAATATCATAACATATGTTGCTATGCCAATTAATATATCAATTAGTACATATAATGCCACTGTAAAATAAAAGCTTCATGATCGAAAATCTATGTGTCAATAAATTCCCAATAGAATTAATTACACATTCAAACCAATGACATATAAAACCTAAGCACTCGTTGGGCATAAGGTTACGAGACTAAAATAATCACAAAAAGACAAAGCTTTGGTTTGGGATGATGGTTGACTTTTTGACTTTTTAGTTATTTTAGCCTGAGGCTAAAAAATCTCGTTTGTGATAAGTTTTTTGGTTTTTTTGATTTTTATGAGAGAAAAATGGAATGATTATGGTTTAGATATGACATTTTGTTTTATTGACTTTTTAGTCTATTTTATCTTTTTGTGACTATTTTAACCCAAAACCAAGATGCCAAACAAAGCCAAAATAGACTAAAAAATTAATAAAATAAAATGTTACATTTAAAGCATAATTATTTTATTTTTTCTCTCACAAAAATCAAAAAGTCAAAGGGTTTATTCTAAATAAGATTTTTTAAACTTAGCTTAAAATAACTAAAAAATCAAAAACTAACATACATCCCAAACTAGTTCCAAAAAAAAAAAAAAACGTACGTACATACAGACATACATCCCAAACGAATCCTAAGATAAAGAAGGTTAAAGACAAATATTCTAAAGAAAGACAAGAAGAAATGAGGGAGAAAAAAAGAGAAGATTCTGGAGAGAGAAAAGGGTGTCCGTGATGACTCTCAACAATGACTTTTATTTTTTATTTTTTTAGCGGTAGCAGTTGGGACCCCGAAATTTTAGGGCTCAAATGTCCCGAAATTTTCATATAAGGAAATAAAAAAAAAAACAAGGTAAAAAAAAAAAAAGAAAAAAAAAACAAACTTATCTAAAAAAGAAAATTTGAGCCATTTGAGCCACAGTTTTTAAGACCACCAATCATTTTCCTTTTTTTAGTAACAATAAATTTTTCTTAGGACAGGAAAATGTGTACTAGTAGAAACCCCCCCCCCAAAAAAAGGCATAACGTATCTTTCAATTACCACCACCACTACTTGAGAGTGAAGATTTTGATTAATCGTAATTTATTAATATTAATCATAATTTAATTAAACTAAATTTTTATTTGGTAATAAAATGATTAAAAATGATGTCTAAAATTTATGCTAAGTTGATTTGCTATTTTAGTTTTGAATATGATGATAATTACAAATTTAAAAAAAAAAAAAAAAAAAAAAAGACTTGAAGAAAACCATGAGAGAGAAGAGGGAAAAATAGATATTAGAGAATATTTTCAACCAAATTAAATATTTATAGTGACAAATTACAAGGAATTTATTAAAAAGAAAGATGAAATATAAAAATTTAAAAATATGTTTTAAGAAAAAAGGAAGTTAAATGAATTTTTTTTTTCAAATTAAAGATGAAAGTGTAATTTTGAAAAAATGAAAGGGGATGGGTGCTGTCACAACCCCACTCCGTGATTAGCCTATAATCCATAATTAAGAATGTTTAATAAGTAATTAATATGAAATCATATGTAATTGTGCATTTCATGTGTTATTTGTGATTATATCTGTCTAACGTAGGAATATCTGTTTGAATGTCTGTTTCGGTATGGAATTTGAAGGCCATATCGGCGTCCGAATACGAAATTGACTAAGTCAATGTGTTCTTTGAATTTTTAGAATATTGTGGTAAGTTTAATTAAATTTTGATTCGAAGTCAAATAATTAGAGTAAATTAATTATTAAGTTAAATTAACTTAGTTCTAATCACATTTAATTAGTTTAAACTAATCCTATCACATAAATAGGACATGTAATTGAGTTCACACACTTTCATCTTTTTGAACATAAAAAATTGCAAAGAGAGGAAAAAAAAAAAAACTTTGAGTTCAAGCTAAGAGGAAGAGGAGATTGAGAGGAAGTAAGGAAGATTATGCTTTAACACTTACAATTCAAGACCTAGGTAAGAACTTCAACCAAATTCTTGACTACAAAATTATGTAGGAATTAAGCTTATCAAAGTTAAAGTCTAATTGGCATGAGTTTGAGGAAAAGGAAGCTAGAATTGCATGTTAGAATGTGGAATTGAGCATAATTTATGCATGCATGCATAATTCATGGAATTTGACTTTGAATTTTAACAAATACTTACATGCATGGGCCTATACTTACATGATTTTGAGAAATCAACATGGTTCTTCTTTTATTACTCTATTTGTACATGTTTTGGAAATTAAGATTTCAAGTCATTACATGCATGTGCATATATACATAGAGTTTCAACCATGTTTCTTCAAGTTTTGGCCCAAAAGAATGTGTTTTAGTGCTTTGAAATTGGATTTTGAACTTAGAACACAAATCTGGAAATTCCAGAATTCGCAGGGTTCGCTCGAGCGATGGAACCTTTGCTTGAGCATACTGTAACAACCCGGACTTATGATTAACTACTAAACCACGAGTTATACCGCACACACGTGTCCAAATGAGCTATAGAGTGTCCTAGAAAAGCAATTAGGGCATTACATGAGCATGAAGTGTGTGGTTATGACATGACTGGATGTATGCCAACGTGTAAAACTGTTTAAGTATGCAACTGTATATGCTTATAATTGCTATAATTGCTTATAGTGAGATGGATAATGCAAATGAATCTGAGTCCTCATCCACTGAGGCAAGAATGGCAAGAATGGAAAGAATGATGGAACTAATAACTGCAAGATTAGAGCAACAACAGAACCAACAGCCCCCACCTCCTCCACCGGCTGTACCGGAACAAAATGTGAATGTTAATGATGGGGACATAATTGCTCTCACCCAGAAGTTCAGCAAACTGAAACCGCCATCCTTTCAGGGAGGCCTTGAACCGTTGAAGGCTGAAGCTTGGGTTCTTGAGACCGAAAAATTGTTTGAGGTTTTTCCATGTTCTGAGGCACATAAAGTGTTGTTCGTTACCTTTACTCTGCAAGAGGAAGCAAGAAGGTGGTGGATGCTTACCCGTGATGACAACACTGTTATGACTTAGGGTCAATTCAAAGTAGCCTTCTTTGAAAAGTACTTTCCTCAGTGTGTCAGGGACAGAAAGGTGACTGAATTTGAGCAACTGAAACAAGGCATCATGTCAGTGGCAGAATATGAGACAAAATTCACTGAGCTTGCTAGATATGCACCACACATGGTGGACATCGACTATAAGAAGGCCAGGAGATTTGAAGGCGGCCTGAATGTTGCAATACTCGACAGAATAAGTGTTTTAAAGCTACCGACCTATGTAGGTGTTCTTGACCGAGCATTGATGGCCAAGTCAAACATCGAAGCAGTGAAACAATCTGAAACACCGACGTCTGAAGCGTGGTAAAGACAGAATTTTAAATTCAAGAAAGGCAAGCATAATCAATTGAACAAAAAACAGAATACGGGGTCAACAACTAACCCAACCAAGGGAGTTTCCATACCACCCTGTTCCGAATGTGGTAAGAACCATAAGGGAGTTTTTTATAAACTATCTGGTGCTTGTTACAGGTGGCAAGGTGGGCCACATGGTTAAAGACTGCCCCTCTGCTCCGCAGACCAATAGAAAAGCTGCACCAAGCGCAGCAGTATCAACTGTCGCACCCAAACTGAACCCCAAAGCTAAAGGGAAAGAGCCCATGAGGCAGGGCCAAGTGTTCGCCCTAGTACCGGGAGACGTACAAAATACTGAGACCGTTGTGTCAGGTATCCTCTCTATTTGTACTCAAAATGCATATGTACTGATTGATCTGTTAGCTGTATCATCACCTATTGGGGGATCCATGACATGTGCCTACATGTACCCTGCATGTGAAATCATTGTTGGGGACATGCATCTGTTTATTGATTTACTGCCATTGAATATTGATCATTTCGATGTGATATTGGGGATGGACTGGTTACAAAAATATTATGCTACCATTGACTATGTAACAAAGCAAGTTGTTTTCCATCCACCTGGTTTGCCTGAATTTGTGTTTAACGGGGTTGGAGTGGTACCTCCTCCGTATTTGATTTCTTCTGTGAAAGCTGTTAAATTGATTAGAAAATGGTGTAAAGGATATCTGTGTTCTGTACTGACTGTATCTACTGATGATAATGTTAAAACTGATGTGAACTGTATTCCTATAGTCAGAGAATTCCCAGATGTGTTTCCAGATGATCTGCCAGGGGATCTGATTGACAGGGAGATTGAGTTCACCGTTGATGTGATTCCGGGAACGCAGCCAATATCAAAAGCTCCTTATCGAATGGCTCCAACTGAATTGAAAGAATTGAAAGTGCAACTGCAAGAACTGTTAGACAAGAATTTTATCAGGCCTAGTATTTCACCGTGGGGCGCACCCGTTTTGTTTGTAAAGAAGAAAGACGGCTCACTGAGACTGTGTTTGATTACGTGAATTGAACAAGGTAACTGTGAAAAATAAATACCCATTGCCGCGTATTGATGATTTATTTGCAGTTACAGGGTGCTCAAGTGTTTTCCAAGATATCTCAGATCGGGGTACCATCAACTGAAAGTTAAACCAGAAGACATTGATAATGCTTTTAGAACGAAGTTGGACATTACGAATTTTAGTGATGCCTTTTGGAGTTACCAATGCACCTGCAGCATTTATGGACCTCATGAATAGAATCTTTAAACCGTACCTTGATGGACTTTATTGTGGTATTCATTGATGACATATTGATTTACTCCAAAAGTATAGAAGAACATGAACATCATCTAAGACTTGCCCTGCAAACTCTAAGAGAACAGAAACTGTATGCTAAAATGTCTAAATGTGAGTTTTGGCTTGATCATGTTATGTTTTGGGGGCATGTTGTTAGCAAGGATGGAATTTCTGTTGATCCACAGAAAATTGAAGCTGTAGTAAACTGGCCTAGACCAACAAATGTGACAGAAGTCCGAAACTTTTTGGGATTAGCTGGATATTACAAAAGATTTGTCAAAGATTTCTCCAAAATTGCCTTACCATTGACTCAACTGACACACAAGGGGATATCATTTGACTGGACTGACCAAAGGGAATCAGCGTTCCAAGAGTTGAAAACTCGATTGGTGACTGCACCTGTTCTTACCCTACCTTTAGGTACGGATGGTTTTACCATTTTTAGTAATGCTTCTCATAAGGGTTTGGGGTGAGTTTTAATGCAGAATGGGAGAGTTATTGCTTATGCTTCCCGACAACTGAGACCACATGAAAAGAACTACCCAACCCATGATCTGGAACTTGCGGCAGTAGTGTTTTCACTGAAAATCTGGCGTCACTATTTGTATGGGGCAACATATGAAGTATATACCGACCACAAGAGTCTGAAGTATTTCTTCACCCAGAAAGAACTGAATATGAGACAGCGGAGATGGCTAGAATTGATCAAAGATTATGACCTACAGATTCTGTATCACCCGAGAAAAGCCAATACCGTTGCCGATGCACTGAGCCGGAAGTCGATTGCAAATTTAGCTTGGTTGCTTTGTGACCTTGAAAAACCTGAAATTGAAATTGTTTTGAAAGAACAAGGTGGAACAATAGCTGCTATTTCTGCTCAACCGGCACTGATTGAAGAAATTAAAGAGAAACAGCAACAGGATGATTTCTTGAAGAAGATCATCGAAGAAAGGGAATCTAAACCGAGGCTAGGGTTCAAATTTGAAAATAAAGTACTGAAATTTCAAGAAAGACTGTGTGTACCGAATGATACTGAACTGAAAAGAAGAGTTCTGCAAGAGGGCCACAATTCGAAATTTTCTATTCACCCGGGAAATACGAAGATGTACCAAGACCTGAAATTGAATTTCTGGTGGCCGGGAATGAAGAAAGAAATCGCCGACTTCGTGTCAAAATGTCTTCATTGCTAACAAGTCAAAACGGAACATCAACGACCCGCAGGCTTACTGCAACCCTTACCGATACCGAAGTGGAAATAGGAACATATTACCATGGATTTTATTATGGGATTGCCTCGCTCCAGGAAAGGTATGGACTCAATTTAGATTATTGTTGATAGACTGACTAAATCTGCACGCTTCTTACCTGTCAAGACAATTTATAATGCGGACAAATTGGCTATACTCTATATTGATGAAATTGTTAGACTGCATGGAGTGCCCGTATCTATTGTTTCTGACAGGGATTCGAAGTTTACATCGAGATTCTGGCAAAGCCTACAGACGGCATTGGGTACTGAATTGAGACTGAGTAGTGCCTATCATCCTCAGACAAATGGCCAGTCAGAGAGGACCATTCAGACTCTGGAGGATTTGCTGCGAATGTGCGTCCTTGATTTTCAGGGAAGCTGGGAAAGCCATTTGCCATTGGCTAAATTCGCTTGCAATAACAGCTATCATTCAAGTATTGGTATGGCGTCTTTCGAGGCATTGTATGGCAGAAAATGTAGATCTCCAATTTGTTGGACAGAAGTTGGAGATGGGCCTTTGCTTGGGCCCGAGATTGTTTATGAAACAACTGAAAAAGTAAAACTGATACGACAGAGACTGAAAACTGCACAGAGCAGACAGAAGAGTTATGCAGATGTCAGAAGGCGAGACCGAGAATATGAAGTGGGTGATCACGTTTTTGTGAAAGTGACACCGATGAAAGGCCAAACTCGTTTTGGAGTCAAAGGCAAGTTAGCGCCAAGATATGTCGGACCGTATGAGATTATTGAGAAAATCAATCGGTGGCGTATCAAGTTGCGCTTTTGCTATGAAATGGAGCATAACGTCTTCCACATTTCGATGTTGAGGGACTACCTTCGAGATCCTTTCCATGTGATTGAGCCGCCCCGTGTAGTGCTAAGTGATGACTACACCTATGAAGAACGGCCTATCCAGATTGTGAACAGACGGATCAAGAAGTTGAGAAATAAAGAGATCCCGTTAGTGAAAGTTGACTGGCAAAACCATGGTGGCGTGTATGCCACTTGGGAAAGGGAAGATGACATGGCTAAAAGATATCCTGAATTGTTTCCACTGAATCCTGTTTTCTTCCAGAATGAAGGTAACTCGAGTTTAGATGACTAAACTCTTTTTTAGGAGAGGAGCTGTAACAACCCTCATCGCTGATTATCGACAACTACTGATTACTGTTAAACTGAGACTGATTATGAGAAGTAATTAAACTGATTAAACTACTGGACTGACTGACTGAGATCTGAAACGGAATCGGATTGTATCTGTTTAATTGCATGTTTATCTGTTTGAGTGTTTAATTATCTGTTCAGTTTTCTGTATTTAAACTGCAAATTGAAGGCCTTATCGGCGGCCGAACTGGAAATCGATTAGTGTCTTATGATCATCATAATTTACGTGATTTTATGGCGTAATTATCTGAAAACTGATTAGGTATGATTAAATTAGATTAAAATTTGGTAAATTGCATAGCTTGACTTAATTACCATAATGCCACCTAAGTGGCCCACTACTTGAACCTTTTTGATCTTTACATACACTCAAACAAAACATTTCTTCTCCCATTTCTTGCTCATAGCCGACTATAGAGGGAGAGAGGGGGAGAGTTGAGTTCCTCCTTGTGATTTGCTTAGTGAATTAAAGAATTGAAGTGTAGATTGTCAATTGAGCGTCCATACCTCTAATTCAAGACTTGGGTAAGGAAATTCATCTTCTTCATTGTGCCTTGGAGTTGATTCTTGTATGCCTTATGCTAATTTAAAGAATTGAGCCTAGGATTGGTTAAAAGTGTTGTATTAGTAGCTTAAATGTTGCATACATAGCTATATCCTTGCATTTTGAGGTTGGTTACATAGAATTTGGTACATGCATGCTCATGATTATGTCTATGGTTCATGAACTCATCTTGTGTTGGAGGAAATTGGCTCATTTGAACTTGGATTCAAAGCTTGGAATTGTTTTAAACTCATACATGTCATATTTGTAGCATGTTCATGAAAATTTGTTTGAAATTGAGTTTGAATTAAACACCCATGGGCCTTGATTTCTCAAATTGATCTTTGAAATATATAATGTCATGCGTTTACAAGTGTTTTCCAGGTTTTTGGACCAAGAGGATCGATTTTAAGACATTTGAACTTGATTTTGAGCTTGAGGTTCAAATCTGGAATTTCCAGATTTTGGACCCACGCTCGAGCGAGGAAGTCCACGCTCGAGCGTACACTCTGTGATCGTGCTTCCGCTCGAGCGAGAAATGTTACACTCGAGCATGAAATGCGTGCATCCAGTATTTTACTGCAGCACACAGTCCGCTCGAGCGACGAAATTCACGCTCGAGCGGAGCTCTTTGTCTGAATGCCGCTCGAGCGTAGAAAGACACGCTCGAGCGAGACCTGTTTTCTGAAAATTTGTTAAGTGTTCGAAAGTGCATCTTTGTATCCTCTTCCATCCTAGGCATTCCTAGGGCATATTTAAGGCATCTTAAAGAGGATAAAGATATAGAACACACCGAGGCAAATTTAGGGATTATGTTATTATCTTTTCCAACTGTGAAACTAGTGTGTGTTCAATCTGTTAACTGTATAGGGTTGGCATTCCGAGAGACGCTCTAGTTCACTGTAGCCCAGAACTCTGTGAGTAACAATTGTGTAAAGATATGTTCAAAGTGATTATCTTTTGAATACTGAACTGAACTGTTTACTGAACTGGTATTATTACTGAATGAATGTATGTCCTTTATTTCTGAACTGTACTGTGGCATCCTTAGCACCTATGTTTACTGTTACGTGACAGAGATCTCTGTCGGTTCCCTCGTTGGAACCACTACTGTTTACTGATTGATAGCCATCATTTACTGTTCGGTCTTTTAGACCTACTGTTTACTGTTATGCTAATGGATGTACCACATATGACTGTTTACTGTACTGAACAACTGAACAACTGAAATACTGATTGAACGAACTGTTTTCACTATTGTAAGGACATTCATTCCAAACCCCTTTACGCTTTGTGTTATTCACTGGGCTTTAGCTCACTACTCATATATATATGTAGGTGTACAGGCACCGGATCAAAGCTAGAGGCGTCGGGGTAAACTCCAGTTTTGTCAAGCCAACCACTGTGCCTCACTGCGAGGTTCCGAGCCTGCCAAGCTAAGGCTTAGGGGTGTTTAGTTTCCCCTTCTGTACTATTTTGTTTACTGTATAGACTGAACGTTTTGCACTGTACTGTTTATCGGGGATTAAGTCCCTGTTCTGACTGGTTGTATATGATATGCATACTGTTTCGTACTGTTCTGTATAAAGGTATAAAAAATCTTTTTGGCATACAGACTGTCACAGCTCATTGGACATTCTTTATTACTGTATTGGCTTCCGCCAAGCCCCTGTACTCTGTATTATTGTATTACTGTTAAGCAGGCCTTCGGTAATCTAGGGTTACTGGCCGGTTACGGTGCTAAACCCATAGGGGCGGGTTTGGGTCGTGACACCGCTCGAGCGACAAGAGTTGCGCTCGAGCGAGGACTTGAGTCTCACGCTCAAGCGACTGTCGAGCGTCCGTCGAATGTGAAAATCACACAACCAGTACTTTTATAGACCGCTCGAGCGAAAGAAGGTGTGCTCGAGTGACCACTCACATTTTTGCATGTCCGTTCGAGCGAATGAAGTTGCGCTTGAATGGGATCCCTACTTTCAGCACGTTTTGTTAAATGTGTTTAAGTGCATTTTAGCATCCTCGTTGTATCCTAGGCATTCCTAGGCCAAGATTAAGACACCATAATGAGGACAAAAGTTAGAAACACACCAAGATAAGAAAGAACTAAGTTAACGATTCTAGGTGTGTAAGTCAATACGTATCTGTTCTATGTTTGTGTAGGTCACACGCCATAGACGGTTTAGTTTATTTACTCAATCTGTTCTGCAAGTGGAACCCTATGTGAGTAATAACTTAGTAAAGCTATGTTTAACCTTAATTATTTTCTGAATGATATGAATTAAGATCTGTTGTATGTAATGTTATATTCTGTACAATGAATGATTGTCCATGTCACGACCCAAACCTGCCCTATAGGCTTAGCGTCGTAACTGGCCAGTAATCCTAAGATTACCTGCGGCCTCTAAAATAGAATCACAAAATAAGGGTCTAGCGGAAGCAAAAACATATATATAATCATCAAATGAGCTGTGCTGATTTATATGAAACAGAGATTTTTAACTTTATATACAATGTCCCACACATATTATAGCATCTTAAGTACAGCCAACAAAACAAACAAGACTCATATACAGGAACTTATGACACGTGACATTTTAGGAATCTCCACGTAAGGCACAATGGTTAGCTGACAACAGAACACAGATCCAGACAAAGTCTTCAGGTGTAATCTCCAGAACGCTCACCTATACATACATATAAAAACAGTGAGCTAAAGCTCAGTGAATAACATTAAGGTAAAGGGGTTAGTGAACGAATTCCGAACATTTCATAATCATAAAATAGATTATAATATAATTATTCTCATATCCGAACATAATAATGGTACATCCCTTAAAACACATCACATATCGTCTTTCGACTAGAGTAATTGGTTCCGGATACCGATTAAACACATCACCACTTGACAAGTGGCTAACGAGATCACGTAATTATATATATGTCATGGACCTGCATTAACATGCCGTCTCCCATGACTTGGGACTATCTATAGATGCCATAATAGATTTCAAACATAGGCCATTCGTTCATGTAAATAAATATCATTTTAAAAATCATAATTTATCAAATCACATTTGGAACATAATTCATATGAACATATCTTTACAATAACGTTACTGACAGTAGGCTTCCGTAAACGGTCAATCAATCTTCGAGTCTTGACCTACAACCACAAAGTACATAACACAAACATATTTTATCAATACACATGCACTTGGCCATCACGGCTTAGCGACATTGGTTTCTTATTTAGTCCAATTCTCATATCGTAAACACGTGAATCACATTCTTGAGTCTCGAATTGGTCTCATATTTTCTAATTCAATTATTCATGTTATTTCTTAGCTTAATACTCTTTAATCACTCATAATTCATGCCTAAATATGAGTAGAAAATGATGGGAACAAAATTATGAATACAGAATGTCTTTGGAAAATATGCTGAATTTGGCCTGGCCGCTTGAGTGCATCTTTGGTCGCTTGAGCAGACTGGTCCGCCTGCAAAAGTACTGGATGGTCTCAATCTACGCTCGAGCCACAACTTCTATGCTCGAGCGGTTCAAAAAAATACAAAGGGTTCGCTCGAGCCACCAAGTGGTCGCTCGAGCGGTCTATAATAGATTGCAAAACTACTGGATGCTCGAAATGTCTGCTCGAGCGGCAAATCCTTTGCTCGAGCAACTTGCAAAAATTATGGGTTTCCAAAACAGAGTCTTGAGCTTCAAACATGCAATTTCAAAGGCAAACTCATGCATGGCGTGTTCAAAAACTTAGAAAACTTATCCACACACATGAATACATGATCCTTTACAAACTTTTAGCTCAAAACTAATGGATTTAACCAAAATTGGGTTCAAAACCTCAATGCATATAAGTTTCATAAACTCTTTCTCTCAAGGTCCATATTTTTAGCAAAATTGAGCTTTAAGGCTTCTAACATATACAAAACCCTTTTTCAAAACATGATTTAAGAGCTAATATGTGATGATTGAAACATGCATGTGCCAATTATTCATAATTTCCACATGAATGATCAAAATCAAACTTGACATAGCAAAACCCAACATGTTTAGGCATGCAAGTAGAATTCTTTTCTTAATTCTTTCCTAAGACTCCTCAAACATGGAATTTACTTACAAAACTTGATCTAATATGCATGCATGTTAATTTCGTGGTCTTAATTCAATATAATAATAAAGCTTATGATCAAAATGATGATGTAACACTCATATTTCCATGCATGTAAGAATTATAAACAAATTCTTTAACTTCTTGACGAACCCATGTGAAATACATGCAAATGATTATGACAACTCCATGAATACATCTCTATAACACACAATCTTCATGAATTATGGATTAGATGCTCACCAAAAGCCTTCAAATACACAAAATTCTTGCCAGACTTGAGCTACTCTAGTAAAATCCTCAATTTCTACCTTGAATCTACACTTTCTCTGTGATAACCATGTTTCATATTACGCTAATTGATCTTAATTATAATTGTGATTATGTGTTTAATATGATTTTGAGTGCCATTTATATGATTATATGTGGTTTTGAATTTCTATCTGTTCACCATAGGAAAATCTGTTTGATTTATTGCTTTAGAATTTAAATTAAAAGCCTTATTGATCACAAAAACTGAAATTGACTACGCCATTGTGATTAGTGTAATTTTTAGAGCCTATGGTGACATTTAATTGGAAATTCATTTGGATCAAAATAATTAGATTCAGAACGATTAATTAGAGTGTCACTACTTAGACTTAATCACTATGATTAAACAAGCCTATAAATAGGCCAATATACACTCAAGTTCTTCATGGTTGAACTCAAAAATCTGAAAATCACACTCTAGAGAGAGAGAGAGAGAGAGAGAGAGAGGCCGGTTCTAGAGAGAGGAAGAGGAAGAATTGTGTTTTTTGGCTCAAAGTTTGTGAATTTGGAAGCTACACTCAAGACTTAATTACATTTGTGAAGATTGGAGCTCCTAGGTGGGTAAATTCATAAGTTTGAGTTTGTGATTTTGTGGAATTCAAGATTAAATGGTAATCAAGAGCATGAATTGAGTTGATTATGATG
Source organism: Camellia japonica (assembly GCA_030407325.1). Taxonomy (NCBI): domain Eukaryota; kingdom Viridiplantae; phylum Streptophyta; class Magnoliopsida; order Ericales; family Theaceae; genus Camellia; species Camellia japonica. The sequence continues at coordinate 61,439,395 of JAPPVO010000029.1, forward strand.
AAATTGAAGTTAGTATGTGCATGCATGAAGAGAATTGCTATGAATTTGCATAATCTAACATGTAGCATGTCAAATATGAGAAATTGAGAGTTGGATAATACATGCAAGCATGGTTTTGTTGAGCTTCATGAGTATAAACATCACTTGTGCCATTTGAAATGGTATTAGAGTCTATATTACACATGCATGTATAATTCATAAAGTTATGGAGGTTGATTATGTATATATATTCAAGTTTAATCATGAAGCTTTGTGTTTTGTTGAGATGATTTGAGAAATTGGATCATGGTTTTGAACAATTGGTCTCAAATCTTCTATGCTCTCATGTTATGTATTGATTTCCCATGTTTTTGGTGCCAAAAATTCGAGCTTTGGGCCTTTGAATGCTAAGTTTGAACTTCAAGAACAATTCTGGAAATTCTAGAATTTGGCATGTCTGCTCGAGCGGGGAAAGCGCCGCTCGAGCGTGAAATGTTAGTTCCCAGAACTTTTGTAGACATTTGTAGACGTCCCCGAACGTCCTGGGAGGATGAGTCTCATTCTGTTCATATTGGGTTTACTACAGTTCGGACTCAAATTGTCACGGTTCTTAATCTTGAACCAAAGAGTCCAAATCCGGCAAATCGTTTTGAGAAACAGATTTTTGAAAAGAAGTGTCAAACATGGACTGCTTTGCCAGATACAGAGTCGCCACCTAAATATTTTTTAATGGGGAAATTTAGGAAACCCTGACTCGGTGCCAAAGGCCACGTGTCCGTCATCACCAAAGTTGCCTTGGCTCGGGAGCATGGGTACGATTGGGGAAGGTCAGCTATGAGCACCCCCTCTCGCCCGGTCCGAAGACCGGCCTCTACTAACCGTGATATCTGATTTTGAAAACGTTATGTGTTCTTATTCCGGTTATTAGCCTAGAATTACTATGTTATGCGCACAGCAAACAAGTATAGACCGAATCGCCCAAATTGGAACAAAACATTTCATATTTGTTTTGAAAATGGCTTGCTACTCGTAAGTAGGCTAAAATGCAGATTTTGCCACCCTTAAGTGGGCTTTAGAAAAGATGGTTTTGCCACTATCTGGTGGGCTTAAAACTCACAGTTTTGATGCATTATCCCAATTTAAGCAATTCGACCTCCATCCACAGGCATTCAAGCAGTTATATCACATAAGCAGCTAGCCTCATAGTAATCATGCAATCATGGCAACACTCACACGCATGCAGTATGCTAAAGCATAAAAGCTTACCTAGTACTCCAAGCCAAAATAGAAACTAGTTAGTAATCACATGCATGATCCTAGTTCATGTTGAGATGGCTAATGCATCACAGGCAAAATGCAGCTATAATGGGCTCGGCTATCCTAGACATGGCATGTGAAATGCGACAAATAACACGTATTCAATTTGGAATTGAAATACGATGCAGTTAGCATGATGCGCCGAGCCCGGTGCATGCAAAACAGGTGAATGAATGCAAACATGCTATCATACTGTATGCTAATTTAAATATGCCCTAGTCTACCATTATAAGCAGGTAAATAAAAGGAAAGAAAGACGTGGGGTTGGAAGACATGCACACACACGCACCCACACTTATTATAGATTCGCCCTCGCTCGGAGGGACCGAATAAATATTACAGTCCAAATAAATAATACCAAATTAATTATTACAAAACTTCTAATTCATTAACAAATTGAGTGTAAATAAGGTGGCCTCAGCCCTGCCTCGGAATGCGCGAATGATGCATGCTTGAGTCCGTCTTGCCCGGAAAACCCGTGCCATGCTACTGCTGCCTCTGTTTTACACTGCCCTGCCTCTCCAAAGACTGCCAAAGTCCTGGGACATGTTCCTTGCACACTGTATAATACCATCGGCTGGAGGAAATGCCCACCGGCCATAGAGAATTTCCGTCGGCTGCTGATGAATTTATCGGCCATTCACCAATGGCCGGTTGGCACTTAATGTTGCCGGTCGGCAGAAACTTCCTGCAGAAGACAGTTTTGACAGCAACAGAGGACAGGTAGTGCATGGCATAGAATTTCAAGCATATATAGGCATAGCCATGTTCCCTATTATGTATTGAACTCAGGGGAGCATGGCCTTTGATCCTTGGGCCACCAATTGTGCATGATGACCTAAGAGACCAAATTTGCCACTCAATGTAAAATGCATGCGACCTACAAATGAGGACCAAGACCCTATCATGTCGAAGTCAAGGGCCCCGGTGACCGAGAGTTGAGATGTGTTTTGTCACTTGAAGTACAAACACCCCTCATCCCTCACACTTGGTTTGACACCCCAAACCAAGCAATGCAATGCATGTTATGCAAACATGGCTCGACAATGCATCCTAAGGCTAAGAGGCAAGGCATACCAAATGCAATGCAACCTATCATGGCAAGTATGCAATGCTAGACATGCAAGATGCAAATACAATGCAAATAAGGACAATCTAAACAATAGGATCATCATGCCACAACACCTAGTGAAGCAATCATGCAAGGAACATGAAACAAGCATGCAACAGTGGGCTTAAACCATAAAGGGGCAGACCTCAATCCACCCCAAAACAGTGGCCAAAAGTGCCTCGAGTGATGAACAAAATGCACTACAAACATGCAAGTCGAAAGGGGCTCGAAGCTAAGGCACAACAAAGGGTATTCCACTACCACTAACCCAAACAAGCATGGCACGAACTATACAACCAAAAACAGAATTTTAGCATGCAAAATGAGCTCCAAAACTCACACACATGACATCCCAAATGACCCAAACACATAGGCATACACAATGCGCCTTCCAAGGCACACAAGAACAACCTTTCAAGGCATGAATGGGATGATAAATGCAATCATACAAGCATGATTTATGGACTGAAATATGATCCTAAATGATGCCAAATCATGAGGATGGTCTAGGCTAAGCATGCTAGAGGCCAATATACTCAAGGCTTATAAGCCAAAACACAAAGAGATGACACCAAACATGGCAAGCATGACTAAAACAATGGCCAACAGACCTTAAACATAATAAAATGATGCTAATATCTTCATGAAGTTAGGCTAATCCATGCAAGAACCATGACCTAAGCACAAGATGTATTTCTAGGCCAAGTAGAGGAATGCAAAGCAAGTATAACATGCATGAAAGAGGCCAACAAACCCACATGAGACAGAGGTAAAATATGCTCCAAAACATCCAAATAAGCCCTGAAATGAAGCCATACAAGACTAGACATGCATGCTACCTTGTAAGCCAAGAATATGCAAAAATGAAACACAAAGGGAAAAGGGGTGTCCCTCCCCTATGCAAGACTTCAAACCATCTTCTTCACCACTAAAAATCCACTGGATTTCAGTGGTGAGAAGGCCAATACAACAAAGCAAACAAAGCTTAATGAAAAGGCACCAAAAGGAGGCCAAAAGAAGCCTAAGGATGGGAGCTTGACCCCAAACCACAAAACACCCTTAATGAAAGTTCTTAAGCAAGAAAATATAAGACTTTTTTATGTTATTCACAAAGCCTAAATCAGCAAGCAAGACAGGTAAAAAGTTGTTGCAAAAATGGGGAAACTAAAGCAAAAGTCTCACCCTTGAAGAACACCTCAAGAACAGCCAATGCAGCCCTCCTCTTCTGATCAAAATCAGTCCAAAAGCTCAAGAATCTACCCTCAAAGCCTCTCAATCTCGGAGCAAGGTGTAATGGTGTGTGTATTAGTGCAAAAGTAAGGTCAAAATGCACTTTTAGGCCTAGAAACACACACACAAGAGGAGAGAGAGGGAAAATATAGAGAGAGGGAGTATATGACAAATATATAGATACAAAAGCTCTGGTTTTTTGTTCAAAATGGCTAACCCTTGACAATGGAGGAGGTGGGATGCTTAAATAGGCAAAATAAAATGGTCTAGGCTTCTCCAAGAAGCCATATAAAAGGGGCAAAGGGTGCAAAGGGGTCCTGGCTTCCTGAGGAAGCTAGGGCAGCTGGCTAAGCTTCCCCAAGAAGCTTGACCAAAAATGGTCAACCTTCTAGAAGGTTAGGGGGTTCAAAGGCTCAAACCAGCCACAAGTTACACGGGGAGTGGTGATGATGCATTCCAGCTGGCACAGCTGGCATGCACCATGCCTTAAAGGTGCAAAGGAGTCAAATCGGCCAGCAAAAACGGCCACCGGCAAAATAAAGTGCCGGTCGGCCAAATATAGTGTCGACCGGCCATTGGTGTTAAGAAACCATGGCCGGTGGCACCCATAAACGGCCGGTGATGCAAGGGAGGGGCCGGTGGGATGTGGGGATGGCCAATAAGCCACTCCCTACCCTTCAAGGCAACAACACAAGTGTTTGGTGCAAGACCAAACACAAAAATCCGAGTCAAGAGGTCCTGAGGCAAGGCGCGCAACCAAGGCTTCCGGGAACTCAAGACGAACACAATCATGGATAATCACCGAGTGTTCAAGCAGTGACGTCCAAATCTTGAGGCCGGTCAAAAATGGGGTGTCTATAACATTGATGTGCGTTCGAGTGGAAAGAGTTACGCTTGAGCGTTTGTACATGTATTTTGACTCTCAGCTCGAGCGTCCAAAAATCGAGCTCGAGCGTATAAATCGAGTAACTAGTACTTTTGCAGACCAAAGGGGTCCGCTCGAGCGGGTAAACCTAAGCTCAAGCGGGAAGCCCTATTTCAAAAATTTTATAAGTGTATTGTATGGCTTGTTTTCCGTTCCCTTTCATTTCCAAGCACTCTTAGGTATGCATTGAGCATTGTGAATGGATTAAGAAGATAAGAAAGAGGCCTAAGAGGAATGAATAAATTAAAAACATATTGAATTGCTTGTGACCCATTATGTGTTATGATTTATGTAGGATCGAGCACAAGGAAGAATCATCCGACAGAAAACTGCGAGTAATATCTTAGTAAAGATATTTTAAAGTATGCTATCTGTTCAATTGCTTACTCCTATTTGAGTTTACAGGTTCGTTAATTGGAATTGTGGATAAATATCCGTTTGACATGAATGATTGGGCTAAAGGCCGTTTGACATGAATGATTAGGCCAAAGGCCGTTTGACATGAATGAATGGGCCAAAGGCCGTTTGACATGAATGATTGGGCCAAAGGCCGTTTAACGTGAATGATTAGGCCAAAGGCCGTCGGATATGAATGAATTGGCCCTGAGGCCGTTTGTTAAAGAAAAAGTGGGCCAGAGGCCGTTTGATATGTTTGGACGTTACGTCGTCAAATGTACTAGATAAAACCATAAATGGGCCCAAGGTCGTTGGATGTGTGTATACCTGTTTCGAACTTTATTCATGTATCTCTTTATTTGATATTATTCACTAGGTTTTCACTCCCTCTCATTCATGTGTATGTAGGTGAGCCAAGAAATGTTCAAACCCAGCTTCGGTAAAGAATGTGAGAAACAGTTAAGGTTTTGAGGAGTTAGCCTTAACGTCTCACGCACGAGACTTTTTTTTGCCCTTTTGTTCCTTGGTTATATTTTTGTTATGTTGGCGAAAACGTTGAATCTCCTTTGTATATAAGTTTTGTTTGGCTGACTGCATAACTGAAAGTTCCTGGATATAAATTAACTCTGTGAGTATGTGTGAGTTATTATGAAATACCTTTGGAATGATTTTGTTATATCATGTAAGCACAACTCTATGGACAATTTGTGAATTGCTTCCGTTTTGGCCCTTTAACTCTGATAAGATATGTTTTGTTTGGTTTGAGACCGCAGGTAATCCCTTGATTATTGACCAGTTATGACCTTAATCCATAGGGGCGGGTTCGGGTCATGACATTCTCTCTCTAAAGTGAAGTCTCTCTCTCTCTCTCTAAAATGTTGATTCCTATTTGGGAGCTCAAAGTGTTAAAGAAATGAGCTCAAGTGAGCTTAATATGTTGTATATATAGTTATAATACCATAATATATTAATTAGACCATAAGGCTTACAAAACGCAACTTAATTAATCAGACTGAATCAATTTTTAATAAAATTTTCCATAACATTCTAAAAATTGTAAATAACATATTGATGCAACCAATTTCAGTTTCGAATATCGATAAGGCTTCCAATTTTCAGATCAAAACAGAATTCCTGACAGATATTACTACGAGTAACAGATAGAAAGCTAATAACATACAAAATACATAATAACGCATAATTTATTTTAATCCTTTCATTAGCATCCTTAATTACGGATTAGTACTAAATTACGGATCGGGATTATTATAGTCCAAGTTTTTGAAATGTATTCGTGGCATCCTTAGTATAAGGCCCTTACCCGGAGGTAACAATACTGTGCTCTATGAGCACAAGGCCCTTGCCCGGGAGTAATAATACCGTGGTTTCAAGGCCCTTGCCTGGGGGTAATAATACTGTGGTTCAAGCATGTTACAAGTATCCGGTACCGGAGGTTCCTCTGTGGAACTGAAAAGTATGACCTTTAATGCTCTATATATGATATATTAGTGCTAACGGGTATACCACCTATGATCTTATGCAAAATCTAAATATAAGTATGAATACGAACATGTATATGAATCTGTTTCTGATTTAAAATCTGAATATGCATTAGAATCTGTTCCTAATATAAATTTTGATTTCTAATTGTGTAATGGACATCATTCATTTAAACCCTTTACTCTGTTATTATTCACTGGGCTCCAGCTCACTGTAATTCTTTATGTATGTAGGTGACCAGGCACGTGATCAGGTCCAGAATTGAAGGCCTAAGTTTTGTCAAGCCATCTACCGTGTCTCCCGTGGAGGTTCCCGTGTATAGAAGTCAAGTTTTGTGGACTCTATCAAGAGTTATTTTTGTGTGTCATGTTAAGAACGTTTATGTTTTGTCTTATTTTGTTTATCTGTATTCTGGGCTAAGTCCCTTTTGATGATGCTTGCACGGTGTGGCAAGACTTATGTGAACATGACATCATAAGTGTATTTTTATAAGGTTCCAAATTCATGTCTCATGTATGTCTACACAGTTCTATGGACTATGTATATTTTGTATATTTGCTTCCGCAATCCTTAATTATATGTTATTCTGTTAAGAGGCCTTTGGTAAGCCGAGGATTACTGGCCGGTTACGATGCTAAATCTATAAGGGCAGGTTTGGGTCGTGACACGTACTTTGCATGCTACCAGTACTTTTGCAATCGAGGCGGTTGGCTTGAGCGACCAAAAGTTGGCTTGAGCGTGAAATGAGAGCATCTAGTACTTTTGTAGATTTTGCAAACCGCTCAAGCGACCAAAGCCTGCTCAAGCGAATTGCCTTATTTTCTGAAATTTTGCAAAATATTTCAAAGTGTATATTGCATCTTCATTGCATCTTAGGCATTCTTAAGTCATGATTTAGGCTACAATAATGAGGATAAGAAGTAGAAACACACCTAGAAAGAAATGTAATAAGACAAGTGTATTGAGAAAGTGTGTTTCAATGTGTATCCGTCATGTGTTTTATAGGCCACGTGCCATTATCTAACCAATTTGTCGACGTTGTCTATTATACTTCTGGAACTATCTGTGAGTAACAATTTTGTAAAGATATATTGACTATAAATATTTTTCTGAATGATATGATACGATTTGTTTTCTGAAATGCTATTTTGGTGAATCATGAATGATTATCTAGTTTTCTGAAATGTAATCGTGGCATCCTTAGCATAATGTGATATGTTATATGTTACCTGGTACTAAGGTTTCAAGTGGGTTCCATTTATGGAATTGATTATGCATAATCAACTATATGATCTGTAAGTGGATCTTTATGACCATTTCATGTGAATATGGGTCTTAATGACCATATACTCTGTATATGTGTCTTTATGACATATCTGATCTATTAGTGCTAATGGATGTACCATGTATGACTATTTACAAGTCTGAGAATACGTATATTAATCTGTTTCTAAACTGAATTCTGTTTCTGAATCTGTTATGGACATCATTCATAAAACATTTGCTCTGTTGTTATTCACTGGGCTCCAGCTCACTATTTATATTATATATGTAGGGGATCAAGCATGTGACCAGGCTTGAGACTTTCAGTCTAGATCAGTTTGTGTAAGCCAACTTGTGTGCCTCCCGAGAAGGTTTTGAAAGTCTTTTTGTGGTCAAGTTCTGTTGTGTTTGTGAACAAGTCTAAGTTTCATTTTATTTTCTTTTGTTTGGACAAGTTTATGTTTATTCTGTATATAAGGCTAAGTCTCCCTTTGACTTATCTGTTTTTTAGCTGATGTAAAGATGCCGCCATAATATATGTATACCAAGTTTTAATTTTATGTCCTATATAAGTTTGCACAGATCTATGGACAATGTATTTTGATATTTGCGCTTCCGTTAGCCCCCTATTTTGCTAATTTGTTTCAGAGGTCTTCGGTAATCTTAGGATTACTGGCCAGTTACATGCTAAACCTTTAAAGATGGGTTTGGATCGTGACAGACGCCCCTAGTCCTATGTGGCTCCATACTACCTCCATTATACTACTTCTCTTGCCCAACCTAGTACCACATCCACCTCAACACTGTCACAACCTTTTTTAATTACTCCACCATCATCACCACTACTAATACCTCCTGCATTACACCACCATCATCACCACCTCCGCCCCATCACCACCGATGCCATCTCCTCCTCCTACTTTGTCATCTCATTATTGTGACCTTCTCCACTACATCACCTATAACCATTAGAAAAAAGATGTTAAAGTAAATGAGTTGGCTGGATTAATTTGTTCAACACAACCTTCAGTTTTAATATTTAAAACTAGCCCAACTTTGGAAGTCTCAATTTTAAGTGCCATGAAAAGCAGATGGTGTTAAAAATCACGGTGACCCATTTATAAACGACCCTAACATTTTAGTCAAGTCTAATTTTAGGTTTAAAACCCTTAAAATGAGTTTGATTTTTTTTTAAGTTATCATCTCAATTAGAAAGAGTGTTTGAATTGGACTTGATAGGCCCATTTGGGACCTATTTCGATGATTTGAATCATTCATTTTTTAAGACTCGTTGAGTAGAATATTCATACAAACAATAAAATGATTGGACATCGATAGCTATAAGTTTGATATTATATTTGTTTTAAAAGATGGATGACAAATATAATTTCAAAAATAACTATTCATTTTTTATAATACAAATCTGATTCAAATATATAATTACTTATATCCTATTATCTTTATTTTTTGCATAAATATTCTACTCAAAGAGTTCTAAAAAATGAAAGGTTGGGATCATCGAAATCAGTCTTAAAATGAGTCTACCAAGCCCAAACGCTTTTTCAAATTAAGTGCTGGTTGGCATAGCCTAAAAAAGGCAAAAAGTTACTCAAAAAGTTAAAAAGTTATCACTATTCACTAAAAAAAATATTAAAAAATTAATTTTTCACAAATTCATACAACTCAACAACCATTCCTACTTTTCGGCTGTACAACGTTGGGACAGAATAGTAGGACAGTTTGGGGTAATTTTGACACACAGTTGTTCAGCCAGTGAGGGCCTATCACGAGTCCCGTTTTGATAATCTGAACCGATCAATGTGTAGAACTCGTCGAGTACTATATGTCTGTAAAAAATCACATTGATCGGATATCGATAACTACATGATCAAATCAGTTTTATATGAAAAAATGGATGGTGTTATAATTAACTATTGAAAAAAATAAATCTGATCAGATATAACGTGATTTTTTATAAGCATATAGTGCTCGACGAGTTGTACACATTGAACGGTTCAAATTATCAAAATGGGACCCGTGATGGGCCCCAACGGGCCGAACAAAACAGTCCACTGCAATGTCCGAAAAGTACCCAATAATTTCTTGCATGAATTTGCTTGGCAGATTGTGCACAGCTGTCATTCACTTATCTCCAATCTTCTCCTACACACTTCTTTATATAATTTTTTAATACACATTTTTTCATAAAAAGTCAAAAAGTTAACCCAAATATTCATATTTTTTTCCTCAACTTTTTAGTCCAAAAAGACAAAAAGTGCACTTATTTAGGACACCCCAAACAACCCCTTAGATGGCTAGCTTTAGAGAAGTCAAATTGAAAATATAAATCTCGATCAAAAAAATTGAAAATATAAATCATGGTTAAGAGACCCTAAAAATTGTACCAAATTTTTTACCAAACATTCATATGGATGTGTAGGTCTCATGTCCATGTCAGTGTTTGGTAAAAAAATTTGTATAATTTTTTATATCCCTAAAATTGAGCAACTCTAATTCCATTTATAAATTATAGGGTAAATTACAAATACATCTCTTGAGATTTATTTGAAATACAGATTGCTCCCTATAATTTTGGAAATTAGAAATATCCATTGTCAAAAATTTTTATTTAACAAAATTAACAAAAAAGAAAAAAAATTCCTAACTAATCTTCTATACAACAATAAAATGTTAATTGAAATATATTTCTAACATAATTAAAAGCAGCTAACTAATTTGATGATTGATTAATAAAATGAGTCATTTGTTATTCAATTAGAAATTTGAAGGGGTGATATGTAATTTTCAAAATTACAAGAGGCAATTTATATTTTATGCAAACCTCAAGATGTGTATTTGTAATTTATTCTAAATTGTATAATAGACTTGTTTGCTGTAATTTAATATAAGTTAAAAACTTATAATTAGAAAGTAGCTAGAAGTTAAAAACATTTATTTCCCAACTTCCAAATAATCAACTATTTTCATATTATTTAAGCTATTTTTTGCTAATAAGTTCTACGTAAAAGCTGTAATTTCTGACTAATAAGGTATAAATAAGAATTATATCAAACGGTTTGATACAAACTCTCATAACAAAATAAGTTATAAACACCAAACAACCATATAGTAATTAAACCACTCTTTATCATTTGAGATTAAAAAAATAAAATAATAAAAATAAAAATAAAAATATTGTGAAACTTTCACATAAGTGTATAACTTCAAAAAGTACAAATTAATGATAAAATTTATTAGCATTAATAATCAAATTTATAAAGTTTTTCATGCATATGTAATAATTTTTTTGAAAATCCCACTATTGGGTAATTTCTCCTAAAAAATTTAACAAAAATTATGAGTATATGTACATTTTCTAAGTACAACAATACTACAATCCCAAACATAAAAACCTAGAAAATATTTAGAATTTTACATGAATGATTTAGATTTTTTTAAAGTATGAGCTTACAACACCAATTTCAAATATCAATATAGATTTTTCTTTCTTGTCTTTATTTTGGTTCCACATTTTGGACCATAGAATTATTGTACTGAGTATGATACCTTTAGGGGTGTAAATTTGGCCCGGCCCGGCCCATGTCGAGCCTCGCGGACTCCCGCCAAAATTCAGGCCGGCCCATGGGCCAGAAAATTAGGCCCAGGCTCAGGCCCAAAAGGTATTCGGGCCTTGGATTAGACCTTAATCGAGCCAATGGGCCGAGCTACGGGCCGGGTCAGGCAAGCCTGGCTGGGCTTCAAAATGATGACCTAAAGTCTCAGGCTGAACTCAAGCCCCCCAACCCAAATAGGCCTAAACAGGTTGGGTCTATCTTGAGCCGTGGATAGACTTCGACTCATCCACCAACTGCGAGCTATTTTTATATGAGAAATGTTAGGGATTATGAAAAAATTTTCATGAAAATGATAATGAAAAATTTGTGACCCTTAGATTATCTTGATTAGTAAGTAGTGCTTTATTCTAAGTGTAATCCAAAGGTCACAAGCTTTTCATGATCATTTTCATGAAAGACTTTTCATGATACCTAACATTGCTATTTTTATATTCTTAGATGCCTTTGTCATCAAGAGGGAAGACGAGTCAATCAGAACAACCATAAGAACTTGGGAGGAAACAGAGAAATTGAAAATGATTACAATAATAATAAATAAATAAAAACTTGCTGGCTACGCTAATTGACTAGCGAATAAAAAAGTATGAGAAGTAGAAAACAGCGGGGTCAAAATAATAAGTAGCCATACGAAAATAGAAGGAAAGTGCAGTGGCCTACATGGTCTTCCGTACTCTACGAGTTCATTGACTAAACCTCATATTCTTGTCTCCCTGTCTTCCTCCCTCCCTATAAATAAAGCTAAATTCTCTAATCAACTCTATATCACTCATCTTTTCTCATCCTTTCACTTTCAGAAAGCATTTTCAACTTCGTCTAAGAGAAAATAATACAAAATATGGTTGTTTTCTCAGCCATTTTCAGTTGCTTCTTTCCATCATCACCGGCACGGGTTTCAGACAACACCGGAAGCCAACAAGTGAAAGCAGCTTCAATGGGAAATGAAAAAAGGAACTCAAAATCATCAAAAGGAGCTCCAATTGTGGTGTCGTACTTCCCAGTTAACTCGCAGTTCTCTCGCTTGTAGTAATTGAAGTTCATGGAACATGTAGTAGAGTTTGAAAGTCTTCACAATACATGTTCCCCCAGTTTTGTGTATTTTCTACTGCATGATGGCGTCTCTTGATTTTCTTATTTCAAAATTGTCACCGCAGCGTGCAATTTTAGTTGAAAATGCATTGACAATTGAGGGGACATGAAATTTAAGAACAGAAGGATGTTAAAATCATACAAGTTTCTTTGAAGAGTACTCCGATGATGGCAAAATCAAGTACAGGAAATAGCAATAAGTACTTGTTGCACAAACAGTAGTGTTACTTGGGTTTCATTCTTCTCATGATCTTTTGGATTGAATGATTTGTGATGTGTGTGTGGGAGATAAAATAATATTTCATTGTAATTTAATTAATTAAACGCATTAATAAGATTGTCTTCATTTGTTTGATTTCTCAAAACTCAAGTCATCTTTTGACGCTTCTGTATGGTGGCGTTTGAGAATACTAAACTGAAATCCCAACCATTCAATTTCTACTGGCATATGATATGAAGTAGAAGTGTAATTTGCGATGTTAGTTTTTTTTTTTTTTTTGAGAGAGAGAGAGAGAGAGAGAGAGAGACTAGGAAAGCTTTATTTTTTTATGGAAAATGTTTGGTAACTCAAAATTTTGTGGCTCAAATGGCTCAAATATGTCAAAACGACGTCGTTTTACATTCAAAATCTGTCAAAACGACGTCGTTTTAAGTGATTTGAGCCATTTGAGCCACAAAATTTTGAGCTACCTAGCATTATTGTTTATTTATTTAGATAGGCAAATGAGAATTTCATTGATGTAATATGTAAAGAATATAAGAGCATGTATGTGATTCATAAGAATAGCTTCTTGTGAGAAGAACCTCTGGGCAATTGAACATTTGGGATTGACATCTTAGAATCACTGAAAAATGGATAAATTATCAGCTAGCCCTAATAGTTGGAATCTATGTGGGTGTTTGGGAAGTGGGTTTTTATGTAGATTTTTTTAATTGTAGGATATTATTGGATAAAAAATTTTTAGTGTTTGGGAAGATAGTTGGGTTTTTTTATGGTTAGATGTGATGTTTGTGAGAAAAAGTGAAATGATTATGGGTTGGATAGATGATATTTTGTTTGGATTTGTTTTTTTGGTTTTGCAAAACTTTTGTCTTTTAGTGGGAAAAAATGAAAAAAAATTTGGGAACCAAGTTCCCAAACACCAGTATGTTACACAGTTTCGGGTGTGGATATCGAGTATCGGTGCGTATTTAAGAGTTGGACTTTTTAAAATTAAAAATTAAAAATATATGGATATAAATTCAAATTTGAATATGAGTATGGAGATACATTAAATAATTAATTTTTAAATATATTTATTATATAAAGATGAGTTAAAAAAAATTAAGCCTAACCCATATGGAGGTTTGGTAAAGAAAAAAACACTTTGTGGAAAAAGATTATCTGCAGCAAATATAACCTGGATGTCAAAAGCTGGTACCCCTCTTCTACCCCAGTAGCAAGCACTCATGTGTGTGGAAAGGAATCATCTCCTTACCTGAGAGGAGAAGCAATCTGCTAATGTTTTATTCTAGCAATGTTCAGGTTAAGGTAGGGGATGGTCGAAGTATTAACTTCTGGAAGGACAAATGGTGTAACAATTTATGCTTAAAAGATGAATTTCCCATTCTGTTTAGATTGGTGTTGGAAAAGGTTGAAACCCTCAGATCAATTTATGACAGGAAGGTTTCCTCAGGGGACTGGAATTTTATCTTGAGGAGAAGTTTGTTTGAGTGGGAAGATACGGAAGTTAGTAGACTCAAAGTGATGTTGCTGCCTGTCATTGGCCTAGGTGATGATCAGGAGGATAATCTTTCCTGGCTGGCTGCAAGTTCGGGGCAGTTCTCTGTCTCCTCTGCTTACAAAAGTGAAGTTGTTTCCCTTGATCCTCTCCTTAGTACTTGGAAGTTGGTCTGGAACAATCTTGCTCCTCCAAAGGTTCAATTTTTCTGTTGGTTAGCTTGGAAAAATAGAGCCAAAACAGCAGACTTTCTTCAGAAGATTGGCGTCCTTCAGGCTGATGTTCCAGTCTTCTGTGTTTTCTGTAAAGCGGAGAACGAAACTCTATGCCATGTCCTGTTGCACTGCAATTTTGCTTGGAAGGTTTGGGCTGCTCTGTTGAATTGGTAGGAGATTCAAGGGGCTTTATCAGGTTCTATAGAAGCTGTTTTACATTGGTGGGATTGGCACAATCTGAACAAAAAGGAAAAGATGCTTTCGAAGGTTACTCCTCTGGCTATTTTATGGTCTCTATGGAAGGCCAGGAATGAGTGCATCTTCCAATCTATTACTCTTAAGTTGGAGGACTTGTGTGACTTGATTAAGACTAAAGTTGCTCTTTGGCTAAATCACAAATTCAAGGATTTCCATTTCACAATTCATGACTATTTGTTCAACTTCAGACAAATCAGACGCAGTTTGGGGAGTACACTGGTCTTGGGCTGCTGTTGCTGAGGTTGGAGTTGGTTCTGGTGGAGTTTGCTCTGGCGGTTATTGTGTTCTGTTCTGTTTGTGTGTGAGCAGCTCTGCATCTGCTTGTGATCTGCTTGGTATGGAGTCTGCTGCTTGTGATCTGCTGGTTTTCTCAATGCAATATCTGGATGGGGTTGGTCTGCATCTGCATCTGAGTTCTTCTGCATTTGAGTTCTTCTGCATCTGCATCTGCATCTAGATGGGGTTGGTCTGTTGGTCTGTTTCTGCCTGTGTTCTGCTCTTGGTTCAAGTTGGTGGTCTGCATCTGCATCTGATATGGTCTGCTATATCTCTTACTGCTGCTAGGGAAGTGTTCTGTTAGTGTGTGAGCTGAGTTCTTCTCCTTCTATTCTTTTTGCCTTTTCTTTATATTTCCTTTTGCCTGTTCGGGTTTGGTCCCTCTCCAAACCCCTTCGCTTCATTTTTTTGATGTATTCCCATCTTGTATGGTTTGTTCATCAATAAAAGTTTCCTTTGGCTGTTTCAACAAAAAAAACCCATATTATTAATAGAGATGTTGGCAGATACAAAATACTAAAAGGCTTAAGGTAACTATCAATAGATCTTAATAGTTGGATTTAATTCCCATAAAGTCCTATTGAAAATAAATCCTAATAAAATCATTGCTAAAAATAATTTTACTACTACGATTTTTTTGCATATGTCATTAAAAATTAACAATTAGTGACTATTTTTTGTTACGATTTTATAAATTGTTGCTAAAACTTATAATTAATGACGTTTTTCAATGAATTTTTTAATCTGTTGCAGAAAGTTAAAAATTAGTAATATTTTTTTATGATAATTTTTTTTAAACCGTAACTAAAACTTATAATCAGTGATATTTTATGTGACAAAATTTTAAACTGTCACTAAAAATTAACAATTAGTTACGTTTTTTAATAGTGTTTGATGAAAAATGCCATTCACTCTGTTTGGTTTCATTTTTCAGAATTCACTTTTCAGAAAATTCTAGGCTGTGTTTGGTTATATTTTTGAAACGTAATTCTACACCTTAGTTTGAGTGTTTTATCTGGTTAGAATTTTCAAAAATTGATTCTACACTCATTTTTGAAAATATGTCTACTCGGTTGTCCCTGGACGTCCGGCTGGTTGACCGGAATAGTTTTTTTTTTTTTTTTGACACCTGTTATTTTTATATTTTAAATAAAAAATATTTTTAGAACTTTTAAAATTTTTTTATAAGCTTTGAATAGAATTTTGGGTTACGTGTTTAGTTATGAGTTGTAAGTTTTTTAATCAAATATCATATGTCACATCAAAAATTTCAAACTGAATTCAAAACTTTTTTCAAAACTTATAACCAAACAAATTTTTCACACTCAAATCATAATTCCAAAACTCACAAACTCAAAATACAACTCTATTCTCAAATCATAATTCTAAAACTCTATCAAACACTATCCTATACTTTTTCATTTTCCGTATTTCGTTTACACTGAATTTTTTAAATATTTTAAGCAATTTTTTAAAAAATTTTTAGACACACCCAATATAAATATACTTAAAAAGTATAATATTTGTGAAAAAAAAATCCTTTCAAAAATTCACTAAATATCAAAAATACAAAAAAAATAAACAAAAAACAAAAATTCAATATGTATATATATATTTTTTGTATTTTTTGGGTATTTATTAATTTTTTAAAATATTTTTTTACAAATATTTTACTATTTAGATATATCTAAAAAAGGTGCATTTAAAAAAGTAAAAAAAAAAATTACTTAAAATTTTAAAAGTATTCATTAAAAATAAAAAAAAATATGAAAAATAAAAAATAAGGAGGGAGGACACCAAAGGTTTTTAAGAAAACCCCGGCCACCTTTCATGGTTGCATGCTATTGCTGAAAAAATGAAAAAATAAAAATAAATAAATCTTGCTATCCAAGTTAATTGACTATCATACATTAAAGTGGGTGTTTGGGAAGTTGTTATTTTAGTAAATTATTATTTTAGTTTTTGACTATTTTAAGAGGTTAAAATTTTTATGTTTAAAAAGATAGTTAGATTTTTTTGTAGTTAAATGTGATGTTTGTGAGAGAAAAAATGAAATGATTACGAATTTGATATGACATTTCATCTTAGTAACTATTTTAACCTATTTTATCTTTTAATACTATTTTAACTAAAAAAACTAAAAAAATTACTTCCTAAACACCCACAAGTATGGTGTTGTTCTATCAAAGTAGAAAACAACGGGTCGAAATTATGTGGCCGTAAGAAAATGGAAGGAAACTGCAGTGGTCTAACAATTTACATTTGGCAAGTGGGACCATGACACTGACTTATTTGGTCTCCCTTCCTTGCAGTTCAAGCCTATTGACCAAACCCCTGTTTCTTCTCTCTCTCACTCACTATAAATTTAGCTAAACTTGTCACTCAATTCCCTCATATCAATCATCTGTGCTCATAACTCCTCTCTGATTCAACAAACAGTTTCCAGGTTCAACCAATAAAAAGCTAAACACCAGATACAATAATGGTTCTCTTCTCAACCATTTTCAGTTGCTTCTTTCCATCACCACAGTCGTCACAGGTCTCCGATGATCCCACAAGCGAAGAAAAGAAGGCGCCTTCAATGGTCAAAGATAAAAGAAACTCAAAATCATCTAAAGAAGCTGCAATCGTGGTGTCGTATTTCCCGATTAACTCAATTCTCTCTCGCTTCTAGTAAATGAAGTGCACCCAACATACAATTGAGTTTATATATGCTTCTGCTTGCACAAGATATTCTGTTCTCAAAATTCTTTTATGTTATTCCAATGCATTTTCAGTCCTACGATCATGCATAGAATTTTCGTGGCTACAGGAATTTTGAGATAGAGCATCGCTGGCCGCTTTGGGCATGGTACCTCAGTGGTGGAAGTCATTTTGTTTGTGTGCCCGAAATATGGCAAGTTTCTTTCAAGGATGGGAAAGAGCAATAAGTACTTGTTAGTACACAAACAGTAGTGTTACAAGGTTTCTTCTTCATAAGATCTTGTGGATTGAATGATTTGTGATGTGTGTGGGGACAGGAATCATATTTTATTGTATGAATAACGACGAAAATTTTTAAATGCATTAATTAGATCTTCTTTTTTTGTTTGATTTGCTCAATACTCAAAGCATCGTTGCATTTGATCAGTGACGCAATTGAGTTTTCTACAGTGACTCGTTCACTAGGAGGTTGGTCAAGTCAAAACGGGATAAACATTTAAATCAATCTGACCCAAATCCGTCTATTTAATAAATGGGTTTTGAAAAATTTAAAATTTTTAAAATATTGATTTGTGATTATATTTTAATTTTAAATAATGAATAACAATTCCAATTAAATGATCAAAGGTAAATTGACACAACGATTTAATATGGAAAAAAAAATCACAATTGGAGCGCCTCCAATTGTGATAAAAAAATCACGAGTCAAGCCACAAAACAATCCGCTAAGAAGATAAAAATGAATTACAAAAGTGTACCCCCAATTACCCAGCAAATTCATGCCCAAATTGAATCGACCTTGATGTGCCACTTCCACTACTATTTTCATCTCAGAATTGTCTTGTACAACGTTGAATCCATAACGTCAATGTCGAATCCATGACGATGAGTCACTCCAGAATCCACGACGATGAGTCACTCCAGAATCCACCAAAGTTTTAAGTCCAAGTTTCTCAGAATCCATTGAAGAACACCACTCTTTTTTGTCAATAAAAGAAAACAAACAAACCCCTTGATGATATTAATATAAAGTTTATAGATCTATTAATAACTCTCAAATCATCAAGGAAACACCAAGAAAAATACCCTCCAATATAGAAAGTCTTGGTCGCTTTGCTCTTTAGACGTCTTGAATCCTAAAAACAAAGAACGACGCACTTTATAGAAAACAAAGCTGCAAAGACCGCTCGAGCGACCACTTCATCGCTTGAGCGAATTCACTAAAACGCGTGCCCATCGCTCGAGTCAAGACTCCACCGCTTGAGGACATAAATGATTCTCTCAGAAGTTCAGTATGCTTTGCAAAAATACTGGATGATGTCATTCACCGCTCAAGTACAAAAATGACCGCTCAAGCGATCAAACAACTTTGGTTTCAGGGGCACTGCTCCTAGATTCCGTATATAGTCAGCAAAGTGGCAAACATGAAAACCTCAAGATGACAAACTCTTCTGCATATACACAATTCGAGTTGGATACGCATCTAAACACTCATATCCTCACTGAAACATAAAAGCAAATAAAATTACAACCGAAATGAGTTTTGTCAAATAGGATTCTCAATTAGAAAAACCTAACAATTAAATGGGTTAGGTGGAATTGGATATGAGTTGGACAAATAAATCCAACCAACTCATTTACTTCATATTTGTTTTTTTTCTCTCTTTTTGATATATATTATATATATATTTTTTTTATTTCATTTTTTTAAATATTTTTATTTTTATTTTTTGTAAAAAAACTTATTTTTTTAGGTTTTTAAAAAAAATTATTTTAATTTTTTTTATTTAAACGAGGTTAAATGGGTACCTATGTCTAATTCTTGTAAACTAAATTTAATTAGGTTAACAATGAGCAACTTATTTAAATCCATTTATTGATTCGGATGGATGAATATGAATTTTAAATGGGTTTGGATTAGGTTTGCCAACTTTAAAATATACCAATAGACCCAATTTGATACATAAAGAGAATGGCATACTCAAGAAAGATTTAACAATCCATTTGGATCCTCAGAGGAGGTGAGAAAAAAGTGATTGTGATTTCTCACCTAAATAAGAAAGGGAAAGAAATTATTATGATTTCTCACCATTATGTTAGGATGAGTAAAAGAGAAGGGAATGTAATTTCTCACTTATCTTGTTTGGATAGAGTAAATAAAAGAAGAGAAATGAAAGTGTTGTATAACTTTCGATATTAATAATCTATATTTTTTTAAAAGGGTAATTTTGGTATTTTAGAAAACTTTCATTAAGCTCAATTCCTTTAACGCCAAATCTCACCACTTTTAGTAAGGAACAAAACACAAGTTTGGTGAGAATCTTTCTCACCATCCCTCATCACTTCTCACAACTTCTCACTTATTTAATCATCAAAACAAGTAAAATGCTTCCTATTCTTACTATTTTTTTTTCTTTTCTCAACAAACCCTTCTTTCCAAACAGAGTGCAAATGACATAAATAGCAAGAATAACAAATTCCATGAATAAAACAAGGGTTTTGTTAATAAGGGTCATTATGGCCTTAGTTAAGATTGCATTAAATGAAGCCAACTACCTCCACTAATATAGAATTCAAATTAAATAATGAATGTTTGATTAGGAAGAATTTATTTATTTTTAATAGGACCAAAATATCCTTTTTTTTTGAGTTTGCTTTCTTTTATTAATTTTTTTAATTTTGGTTGAAAAAAATAACGTATTACTTTTTTTTTTGGGTGCATTTTTTGTTACAAAATTATTAATTAGACTTGTATAATCTAACGTACTTTACCATAACAATTTTCAATGAATAACATAAAAAAAATATTTTTTAAATAATACTACTGATTTTGAAAAGTCATGTTTTAAAAATGTATATATATATTTTAAAATAGAAGATAAGTGTTTAATTTGGCTAGATTTTTAAAAGAAAGAGTTTATTTTCTTCTTTAGGCTTTGTTTAGTTAGATAAATAATACAGGAAACTGAATGAAAAAGAAAAAAATTTAATTTTTATGTATTTGTTTAGATAGAAAGTATTAGAAACTAAAAGAAACTAAAATTTTCAGTATAACTCAAATTAGTTTGTTAGTTAGCTAGATAGGTTAACAATTTTTGCAAAATATACGGGGAAATTTATTTTTTTTTACAAATCTTGATAAAGTTTATTTTATTTTCCTTTTTGTTCGTATTTCTCTCCACAACTCCCCTGTTATACATTGATTATATATTTTTTTCCCATCATTTTCTTACCTAATTTTTCATCTAACCAAATACATGCAAAAAAATAAATTTTCATTTCTTTTTCTTTTCTTTCAATTTACTTTCTAACATTTTCATTTTCTATCATCCGTTTCTTTTTAAACAAACGAAGCATTAGTGATTTTTTTTTTTAATTTATTCATTTTTTTTAAAACTTTTCGAATCATCTATTAAATGTAAATCCCAGGTTTTCAATTGTAACAATTAAAACTTTGATGTTACTTCTGTGTCACGATTTAGCCCCTCCGTCCATTTCCGTCTGATTGAACTAATGGTAATCTTGGCAAAATTTTCATATTCAAACCAATATGTTCAAACTATTGTATCTCCCTCGTCGTAATTTCGTTCTGCCTCATTTTTGCGTCATTGGATTTATCTCATGGCTTAGTTTTCATTCCAACCCTCATGCATCTTATTCTACCTATTTTTTCATGCCGCCAGAGCTCCAAAATTTAGCCAAATATATATATATACACACTTGTATTTTCCTTTCAGATTCAAATCTACATGTTCAAGCCCTTGTGTCTCCCTTATCGTAACTCCGTTTTGCTTCATTTTCTCGTCGTTGGATTCATCTAATGGCCTAGCTTTCATTCCATCCATCATATGCTGTTCTACCTCTTTTTGCATGCCATTAGAGCTCCAAAAGTTGGGCCAAAATAGGTTTTTTCTCTTTTTTTTTTTTTTTTTTTCCTCCCCCCTCCCCCCTCCTCTATCTTCTATCTCTATGCTTTTTGCTTCCTCCTTCCTTTCCCCTTCCTTGATGGCCCTTCCACCAAGCTCATGGTAACTACCGAACCACCGACAATGGCGGTGTTGTTGAGTGGTTAAAACTTTAGTTTCATTTTGTTCTAGAGAGGATATTATTGGCATAGCTTTGTAGCCAATAAAATAAACCAATAGAGAAAAATTTTATTTTTAGCCAAATTTCGGAACTCTGATGGCACGCAAAAAGAGATGGAACAAGACATGTGATAGGTGAAATGAAAACTAGGTCATAAGATGAATCCAATGATGTGAAAATAAGGCAAAACGAAGTTACGACGATGGAGATACAAGGGTTTGAAGATGTGGGTTTGAATCTAAAATTTAAAATAAAAAAAAATAATGGAGAAAAATCTTATTTTTAGCCAACTTTCGAAGCTTAGACGTCATGCAAAAGGAAGTGGAACGAAGCGTATGAGGGATGTAATGAAAACTAGGCCATGAGGTGAATCCAACGACGCAAAAATGAGGCGAAATGGAGTGATGACGAGAGAGATACAAGAGTTTGAACATGTGAGTTTGAATTTGAAAATTTTACTTAGATTTCCGTTAGTTCAACCAGACAGAGATAGACATAAGGGTTAAATTGTGACACGGAAGTAATATTAATGTTTTAATTATTACAATTGAAATCATAGGATTTAAATTGAAAAATACGCTGAATCCTGAGGGTTTTTTTTTTTTTTTCTTCTTCTTCTTCTTCTTCTTCTAATTTGCCCCTTTTTTATATATGATTTGATTTATTTTCGTTTTGAATGAAATTTTTGTTTGACTCAATGTTTCTAATTTTTAAAATTTTGTGGTCGAAAGACACACCTAAAAATATTATGAAATAATTGACTAAAAAGAGAAGATATATTAGTTTTATTGTCAAAGGATTAAATTTTTTCTAATCAAACATGTATTACTTTTTCCAAATTCTATATTAGTGGACGTTGTTGGTTTCATTTAATACAATCTTAACTAATGCCCTAAGGACACTTGTTATTCAAATTTATATATGCATCAATTAGTATATTAATGGATGATGTGACATAATTTTAGAGGTTTTGAGTCTTTGTAATTTGTATAATACGTAGGGTGTATAATTTTAAAATAACAATGTCATAATATATATTGATATACTAATTAATATATCAATTAATACATGTAGTACCACTGTAAAATAAAAGCTTGATAAACGAAAATCTATGTGTCAATAAATTCCCAATAGAATTAATTACAAATTCAAACCATATGAAACCTAAGCACTCGTTTGGCATAAGGTTATGAGATTAAAATAGTCATAAAAAGATAAAGCCTTAGTTTGGGATGTGAATTGACTTTTTTGGCTATTTTAACTTGGGGTTAAAAAGTCTCGTTTGTGATAAGTTTTTTGGTTTTTTTGATTTTTATGAAAGAAGAAGTAAAATGATTATGGTTTGGATGTGACTTTTTGTTTTATTAGCTTTTTATTAGCTTTTTAGCTTTTTAGCTTTGGATGTGACTTTTGTGACTATTTCAGCCCAAAATCAAGATGCCAAACAAAGCTAAAATAAATTAAAAAATCAATAAGATAAAATGTCATATTTAAATCATAATCATTTTTTTTTCTCACAAAAGTCAAAATAAATAAAAAAAATTTATCTCAAATAAAATTTTTTAGTCTCAAACTAAAATAAGTAAAAAATTAAAAATTAACCGACATCCCAAACGAAGAGGTTGAAGGAAAATATTCTAAAGAAAGACAAGAAGAAACGAGTGGGAGAAAAAAAAGATGAGATTCTGGATAGAGAAAAGGGTGTCCGTGATGACTCTTGACAATAAATTTTTCTTCGGACGGGGGAATGTGTACTAGTAGAACATTTTTCTAAAGAGTATTCCGAAAAAAAGAAAAAAAAAAGGGTCATAACTTATCTCTCAACTACCACCACTACTTGGGAGAGGATTTTGATTCAGTGGGCACCATTAAAGTGAATATTTACTGACATTAATAGTAATTTAATTTAATTTAATTTTTATTTGGTAATAAAATGATTAAAGATGAATGTGATGTCAAAATTTTATGCTAAGCATTATGATTTAATTAATCGATAATTTTTTAAATTGTTGTTGATTTGCTATTTTAGTTCTTGAATATAATGATAATTACAATTTTTTTTTTTTTTAAAAAAAAAAAGACAGATGTGGAAAAAAATATGAGAGAGGAGAGAAAAATAAATATAAGAGAATATTTTCAACCAAATTAAATATTTATAGTGATAAATTATAAGGAATTTATTAAAAAGAAAGATGAAATATAAAATTTTAAAAATATGTTTTAGGAAAAAAAGAAATTAAATGATTTTTTTTTTTCAAATTAAAGGTAAAAGTGTAATTTTCAAAAAATGAAAGGGGACGGGTGCTATCACAACCCCACTAAGTGATTAGCCCATTATTCATAATTAAGAATGGCTAATAAGTAATTAAAATGAAATCATGTGTTGATTGTGCATTTCATGTGTTATTTGTGATTATATTTGTCTAACATAAGAATATCAGTTTGAATTTTTGTTTCGGTATGGAATTTGAAGGTCTTGTCGGCGTCGGAATGCAAAATTGACTAAGTTAATGTGTTCTTTGGAATTTTTAGAAAATTATGGTAAGTTTAATTATATTTCGATTCGAAGTCAAATAATTAGAGTAAATTAATTGTTAAGTTGAATTAACTTAGTTCTAATCACATTTAATTAGTTTAAGCTAATCCTATCATATAAATAGGATACTTGTAATTGAGTTCACACACTTTCATCGTTTTGAACATCAAAAACGTAGAGAGAGGGAGAGGAGGGAAAAAAAAAACATTGAGTTCAAGCTAAGAGAAAGAGGAGATTGAAAGGAAGTAAGGAAGATTTTGCTTCAACACTTACAATTCAAGATGTAGGTAAGGACTTCAACCAAATTCTTGACTATAAAATTATGTGGGAATTAAGCTTATCAAAGTTAAAGTGTAATTGGCATGAGTTTGAGGAAAAAGAAGCTAGAATTGCATGTTAGAATGTGGAATTGAGCATAATTCATGCATGCATGCATAATTCATGGAATTTGAGTTTGAATTTCAACAAATACTTACATACATGGGCCTATACTTGCATGATTTTGAGAAATCAACATGGTTCTTTTTTTATTACTCTATTTGTACATGTTTTGAAAATTAAGACTTCAACTCATTACATGCATGTGTTATATACATAAAGTTTCAATTGTATTTCTTCAAGTTTTGGCCTAAAAGAATTTTTAGTACTTTGAAATTGGATTTTGAACTTATAACACAAATCTAGAAATTTCAGAATTCGCAAGGTTCGCTCGAGCGGTGGAATTTTCGCTCAAGCGTACTTTGCATGCTCCCAGTACTTTTGCAGTCGAGACAGTTGGCTCGAGCCACCAAAAGTTGTCTTGAGCATGAAATGAGAGCATCTAGTACTTTTGCAGATTTTGCAGACCGCTTGAGGAACCAAAGCCTGGCTCGAGTGAGCTACCCTATTTTGTAATATAATATCTGATTCAAACATATAACTACCTATATTCTATTATCTTGATTTTTTTGCATAAATATTTTACTCAAAGAGTTCTAAAAAATGAAAGGTTGGGATCACCGAAATCAGTCTTAAAATGAGTCTGCCAAGCCCAAACGCTCTCCCAAATTAAGATGACCAATTTCAAAGAAGTCAAATTGAAAATATAAATCCCGATCAAAAAAATTGAAAATATAAATCATGGTTAAGACCCTAAAAATTGTTCCAAATTTTTTTATCAAACATTCACATGGATGTGTAGGTCCTACGTCCATGTGAGTATTTGCTAAAAAAATTGGTATAATTTTTTATATCCCTAAAATTGCTCAACTCTAATTCCATTTATAAATTATAGGATAAATTACAAATACATCCCTTGAGATTTATTTGAAATACAGATTGCTCCCTATAATTTTGGAAATTAGAAATATCCCTTGTCAGAACTTTTTATTTAACAAAATTAACAGAAAAAATAAAATTTCTAACTAATCTTCTATACAACAATAAAATTACCTAAATTGTCAATTGAAATATATTTTTGACATAATTAAAAGCAACTAACTGATTTGATGATTGATTAATAAAAAGAGTCATTTGTTATGCAATTAGAAATTTGAGGGGTGATATGTAATTTTCAAAATTACAAGAGGCAATTTATATCTTATGCAAACTTGAAGATGTGTATTTGTAATTTATTCTAAATTGTATAATAGACTTTTTTTGGTGTAATTTAATATAAGCTAAAAACTGATGATTAGGAAGTAGCTAGAAGTTAAGAGCATTTATTCCCTAGTTTCCAAATAATTAGTTATTTTCATATTATATTAGCTATTTTTTGCTAATAAGTTCTACGTAAAAGCTGTAATATCTTATTAATAAACTGTAAATAAAAATTATATCAAATAGTTTGATACAAACTCTCATAACAAAATAAGTTATAAGCACCAAACAACCACATAGTAATTAAACCACTCTTTATCATTTGAGATTAAAAATAAAAATAAAAAAATTAAAAATATTGAGAAACTTTCACATGAGTGTATAACTTCAAAAAGTACAATTAATGATAAAATTTATCAATATTAATAACTAAATTTATAAATTTTTCCATGCATATGCAATAATTTTTTGAAAATCCCACTATTGGGTAATTTCTCCTAAAAAATTTAACAAAAATTATGAGTATGTACATTTTCTAAGTACAACATTACTACAATCTTAGACATAAAAATCTAGGAAATATTCAGAATTTTAAATAAATGATTTAGATTTACTTAAGGTACGAGCTTACAATGCCAACTTTAAAGATCAATCATAGATTTGTCTTTATATATTTATTTTGGTTCTATTTTTTGGACCATGGAATTACTGTTCCAAGTATGATGCCTTTGTCATCAAGAGGGAAGAAGAGTCAATCAGATCAACGATAAGAACTTGGAAGGAAACAGAGAAATAGAAATGATAACAATAATAATAAATAAATAAAAACTTGCCCTCTAAGCTGTGGGGACATAATTTTTGAATGACAATACGTGGCCGAGGTGACACCGAAGTGTCAGCTGAGGTGTCACGTGTCTTGGTTATGACACCGAGATGATCTCGGCTAGGCCTAGGTTATCTGCGAAGAAACCGGAATCCGGGATAAGCAGATAAGGGACAAAAGTCTTAGAATGGGAGAGGACTTCAGTTTGGATAAAGATAAGACTCTTAGAGAGTTTATCCCAATCCTATTACGAGTCCAAGATTAGCAGTAATCCTAAGTTCATTGAAGCAAGGCTTCTATTGGGATTAGGTAAGTGTTGGCTATAAAAGAGAGACACCCCCATGGGTCTAAGGTATGCTTTTTATGCTCTGAATAGTGAGTTAAGCACTTTTGTTATCTTTGAGAGATAACTGACTTGATCGTTGGAGTGCCCCCGGGTGGACGAACCACCGCCGAAATTTCTTCTTTTTGTGACAAGTCGTTCGGGCTTAATCTATTCTGCTAGTGTTTTTTAGCTGAGTGCTTGGTATGGTGTCCTTTTATGACCAATTTCAATGGTTCATTAAATTTATCATTAAATTTAAATTTGATAAAAAATTACTTTTTACTTCAACAGTTTATCAAATCCAAAATTTTATTTTATTTTTCATCAAATTAAGGATCAATATATTTTTCATCAAATCACTATTTATTGTTGTTAGATTTTCATCACCAAACATCCCTCAGATGACCACCACAAGGCAAAATTTTGTTAAAAAATTATACTGACCGGCCGTCCGCCTGTTGACTAATAGTTTGATGAAGTTACAAAACTTTTCGTTCAAACATTTGATATGAAAGAAAGTTTTTATTTAAATTTTTATACAAATTTAATGAAAGAATAAATGCATGCCTAAAGAAGTAGAAAACAGTGGGGTCAAAATAATAAGCAGCCATAAGAAAATAGAAATGCGGTGGCCTACACGGTCTGCCGTGCTCTACAAGTTCATTGACTGACACAGAAAACCTCATATTTCTTTTCTCTCTCTCTCTATCTATCTATAAGGTTAATGCGTCCTACCCCCAGTGGGTGTATGTAGCGGGATTGCTATCTATAAATAAAGCTAAATTCTATTATGAACTCTATATCACTCATCTTTTCTCATCCTTTCACTTTGAGAAAGCATTTTCAACTTCGTCTAAGAGAAAAACACCTCAAATAATACAAAATATGGTTGTTTTCTCAGCCATTTTCAGTTGCTTCTTTCCATCATCACCGGCACGGGTTTCAGACAATACCGGAAGCCAGCAAGTGAGAGCAGCTTCAATGGGAAAAGACAAAAGGAACTCAAAATCATCAAAAGGACCTCCAATTGTGGTGTCGTACTTCCCAGTTAACTCGCAGTTCTCTCGCTTGTAGTAATTGAAGTTCATGGAACATGTAGTAGAGTTTGAAAGTCTTCACAATTCATGTTCCCCCAGTTTTGTGTATTTTCTACTGCATGATGGCGTCTCTTGATTTTCTTATTTCAAAATTGTCACCGCAGCGTGCAATTTTAGTTGAAAATGCATTGACAATTGAGGGGACATGAAATTTAAGAACAGAAGGATGTTAAAATCATACAATTTTCTTTGAAGAGTACTCTGAAATTTAAGTACTTGTTGCACAAACAGTAGTGTTACATGGGCTTCATTCTTCTGGATTGAATGACTTGTAATGTGTGTGTGGGAGAGAAAATAATATTTCATTGTAAATGCGTTAATAAGATTGTCTTCATTTGTTTGATTTCTCAAAACTCAAGTCATTTTTTTATGCTTCTGTATGGTGGCATTTGAGAATACTAAACTGAAATCCCAACCATTCCCTTTCTACTGGCACATGAAGTAGAAGTGTAATTTGTGCTGTTAATTTTTTTTTTTTTTTTTTTTGAGAGAGAGAGAGAGAGTGAGACTAGGAAAGCTTTTTTTTTTTTTGGCAAAACAGAACTTCATTGATGTAATAAATAAAGAATATAAGAGCATGTATGTAATTCATAAGAATAGCTTATTGTGAGAAGAACCTCTGGGCAATGGAAGAGTCAAAAGGGCCCCTTGTAAGTAAGAACCATATAGGAGGACGGTGTTTCGCAGTTGTCCAATTCTGAGACTCCTAATTTTAAGCATGACAACAACATCCTGAAGTCTTGCGGAACATTATGCCTTTTGGGATGTGAGGTAATTTTTGTCTTTTTAGTTTTTTTGATTATTTTAACTTAGATTAAAAAAGTCTCGTTTAGAATAGTTTTTTTTTTTTGACTTTTATGAGAGAAAAAATAAAATAATTATGATTTAGATGTAATATTTTGTCTTATTAACTTTTTAATCTATTTTGTCTCACCATTTTAGTTCAAATAGCCTATGCCAAACATAACCTATGCTTGTTTTCCAGCAAAGGGATTGACATCTTAAAATCACTGAAAAGTGGATAAATTATCAGCCAGCGCTAATTGTTGGACTCTATGTTACACGGATTTGGACATGGGTATCGAGTGTGAATGCATATTTAGGGGTCAAACTCTTCAGAATTAAAAATTAAAAATACGTGGATATGGATTCAAATTTGAACACAAGTATGGGGATGCATTAAATAATTATTTTTTAAATATATTTATTATATAAAGATGAGTTAAAAAAAAGTTAGGCCCAATCCATATTATTAATAGAGATGTTGGCAGATACAAAAT
Organism: Camellia japonica; assembly: GCA_030407325.1. Lineage (NCBI taxonomy): Eukaryota > Viridiplantae > Streptophyta > Magnoliopsida > Ericales > Theaceae > Camellia > Camellia japonica. The sequence continues at coordinate 61,468,735 of JAPPVO010000029.1, forward strand.
ACTAAAAGGCTTAAGGTAAGCTATCAATATGTTATAATAATTGGATTTAATTCCCATAAAATCTTATTGAAAATAAATCTTAGTAAAATAATCGCTAAAGTAATTTTTTTGTGACTATTTTTTACATATGTCTTTAAAAAATGACAATTAATGACTTTTTATTATGGTTTTATAAATTATCGCTAAAACTTACAATTAGTGTCGTTTTTCTATAACGAATTTTTCAAACTCTAACTAAAAGTTAAGAATTAATGATATTTTTTTGTGACAATTTTTTTAAACTATGGCTAAAGCTTATAGTTAGTATTTTTTTGTGACAAAATTCCAAACTGTCACTAAAAATTAACAATTAGTGACGTTTTTTAATAGTGTTTAATGAAAAATATCATTAATTCTCACAAGACCTATTGGATAATAAGTTTACCTATTAAGACCTATACATAAGTCCCTCAAAGGCTTAAAGTTTTATTGTTGAACATAGTTTATAAATAGGCCCAAATTTATTTATTTATTTTGATCCAAACCATTAGGTTTATGATACAAACCAGCCAATAGGTCCAAGTTTTTATTTATTTATTTGGGTCTAGAACTTTAGGGTTTATGAAAATTAAAAATTAGTGACTTTTTTATGTAATTTTTTTAAAACTGTAGCTAAAACTTATAATTAATGACATTTTCTGTGACAAAAAATTCAAACTATAGCTGAAAATTAACAATTAGTAACGTTTTTTAATAGTGTTTAATAAAAAACACCATTAATTTCCACATGACCTATTGGACAATAAGTTCACGTATTAGGACCTACACGTAAGTCTTGCAAATGCTTAAGATTTTGTTGCTGAACATAGTTTATAAATAGGCCCAAATTTTTTTATTTTTTTATTTGGATCTAGCCCATTAGGCTTATGATACAAACCAGCCAATAGGCCTAGGCTTTTATTTATTTATTTTGGTCTAGCCCTTTAGGGTTTATGATACAAACCAGCCAACAGACCCAAACTTTTATTTATTTATTTGGGTCAAGCCCATTAAGGTTTATGAAACAAACCAACCAACCAAACTCTTCTCTTTTCTCTTTCACACACGTACAACAGCAAGATGATGGAGGTCTCTGTGTCTATCTCTTCTCTTCTCTCACACACTCATAACACGATTGAGAGAGAGAGAAGGAGATCGAGACAAAGAGAAAAGATAGCGAGAGAGAAGGAGATTGAGATCCACGATTCCTGCTACTAAGGATTCACCAAATCCAGATCTCGAACCCAATATATATCGACGTAAGTATCTTAACCTTCTTCTTTCTCTTTGATTGGCCGCGTTCAAAAGATTGGAGGCAAATCCGACATAGATCCTTGAACCACACCCGCATCGTGTTGACACGGGTACTTCGCCCCAAATTGTTGAGTCCATGTAACATAGGTTGTACTTAATTTGCATTAAATCATATCATTTCATCGTTAAAAATTGATCTTGGTAAAATCGTAACTAAAAAAGACTTTTTGTGACAATTTTTGAATATGTTGCTAAAAACTAATAATTAGTGGCGATTTGTTTTTAAACCGTCTTTAAAAATGACAATTATTGATGTTTTCTATGACAATTTGTTTTAAAATGTCGCCAAAACCTATAATTATTGACTTTTTTGTGACGAGTTTCAAACTGTTGCTAAAAATTGACAATTAGTAACACTTTTTTAACAGTGTTTGATAAAAACAAATGCCACTAATCATTACAGGACCTATTGGATAATAAGTCAGGACCTATTGGGACTTGCACCACCACTACTGCCACCACCGCCACTATCACTACTACTACCATTACCATTGTTATTGTTGCCATAAGTACCACAATCATTTTACTATTGCCACCACTACCGTAGTTGCCATTGTCATAACTACCACCGTTATAGCAACCACTACGACCCTTCATCTCCACAACCATTGTCACTGTTGTCACAACGACGACTATCATTTCACCATTGCCGCATCCTTTTTTTTTATTTTTTATTTTTGATCTCCACAATATTACCCTTACGTCGTTGTTGCCTCCTCTACCACTACCAACTCACAATCACAATATAAAAATTGTAAGATATATAGTTTGAAAATTAAAAAAATAATAATAAAAATAAATTAAATTTGACCTTAGACATATCAAACAATTTGTTTTAGTTCAGGAAAAATGCTTGGGAGCACTAATTAGTGCTCCCACTAATTAGGTGGCAGTGGGTCCCGCCAGTAATGATGTGATGTTTTGGTCTTGGAGTTGTATTTTTTTTTTACTTTTTTAATGGATTAGTGCTATTAGTGGTGGTGTTTTTAGTGGAATGAATCATTGTTGTTAGTTCAGCCTTTAATTTTTTATCAAACAACTTTTCAATTTAAAAAATTTAGCGTTTAATTTTCAGTACTTAAAATTTTAAGTTTCAATTTTATCAAATACCACCATTATCACCATATAATTTCATCAAACATGTCTTTACCACAAGAAAAGATTAAACTTTCGAACAAATAACATATAGTCCCTATTGGACTTTTATCAGTTATCCCTAAAATTAATAAGGAAAATTATTATAAAAAGAAAGGTTTGAGCATTTTAACAAAATAAATTTTTAATTTTTAATTTGTCATTTTTTTGATTTGTTTTTAATCTAAACCATTTACTTATTTTTATCAAGTAAAATTGACAAAAAAAAATATATATATTTTTAGCATTATACTCAATGTATGTATACAAAAAATATCTAAAATATCATTTTTTTATATTAAATTTAATGACTAAAATATTATTTTTATGTTAGTTTTACTTAATAGAAATAGGTTAACGGTTGGTTTAAATTGAAAAAATTAAAAATTCATAATTTATTTTATTATAATTTTCTCAATTAATAAATAAAATAAAAATATTAATTACCAAAGAAGAATACCACTCCATCAATTATGTTGATCTCTCGACCAAATAAAGAAGAGAGCAAAACAACGTCTAGAATGAATTTGGATCCTCGGCCGCCCTTCTGGGCGGCGGTTCCCAGCAGCCCCCCAAAACGACGTCGTTTTGGGGGGTTTTTCCATTTTTTTTTTTTTCTTTTCCTCTTCGCAGAACCAGACGGGGAGGGGAGGGGAGCTCGCCGCCATGGCTGCTCAGGGCGAGCTCGCCGCCATGGCTGCTCGGGCCGAGCTCGCCGTCGCAGGTCATCGAGCTCGCCAGCCGTCAGCTCGCCGTCGCAGGCCATCCAGCTCGTCGCAGCAGTGCACCGCCGTGGCCTCCGCCTCCGGCCCGCCTCAGCCTCCTCCTCCCCCGGTGATTATGGCCCCTCCAGTCGCCCACCGGCGGTCCCTCTTCTTCTCTCCCTCTCTCTCCCTCCCCTCCCCTCCCTCTCTTCTCTCCTCCCCCCCTCTGGTTCGAACCAGGAAAGAAGAAAAGAAAAAAAAATTCAAAAAAATCAAAAAAGCCCCAAAACGACGTCGTTTTGGGGGCTGCTGGGAACGGCTGCTGGTTACGCGGCCGAGAATCCGGACTCGTCTATAATTAGATGCTGAAGGAATCTCATCATTATCCACACACAAAAAAAAAAAAAAAAAGGAGAAAAAAAGTACTTATTTTTTTTTGGGATCAAAATTGTAGTATAAACTATAAAGAGTCCCGATCAAAGTACTAAAAATTGCAGTGTAAAAAGGAAAAAAAATTAAGGGAGCTCAAAAATTCCACCTTGAAAAAAGAGAGAAATTATATAAATGGCTCTTATAGTTTATATAATGTATCAATTTGATTTTTATTATTTCAATTTATTTGATTTTATCCCTTAATTTAACGGAGCGTGTCATATTAGTCCAATAAATAACGGTTGTTATGTTTGGTGAACAAAAAGTTAAACGATGTGTCAATTTGGTTCCTATAGTTTACAAAATGTATCAATTTGGTTCATATAGTTTACAAAATGTGTCAAATTGAACAAATTACAATAATAAGAATTAAATTGACACATTGTGTAAACTATAAGAACCAAATTGATACATCGTTTGATTTTCCGTCTACCAAACCTAATAGTTGTTATTTATTGGATAAATATGATACAATTCGCTAAATTAAGGAGTAAAATCGAGCAAATTAAATAGACTAAAATTAACACATCATGTAAACTATAGAGATCATTTACATAATTTATCCAAAAAAATATATAAATTTTACTTTACTTCCTTATACTTTACTTGTGTCTGGATTATTCCATTTTCATTTAAAAATAACTACATTACTATTTATGATTTGTGAATTAAAATACATCATTAAACATTTCATTTAATTCAATAGCAAGTGTGAAATACGTGTCAGACACGACTTATTTTAGGAAGTAGGTTAAAAACTATTTTTTTGACCATTTTTAAAAAATACATGTAAAAAAGTAAAGAGGTGTCAAAAAGTCAAAAAAGTTGACTTTTAACCTAGATGCCAAATATATGCTTATTTTCAAAATTTAAAAGGTTAAATCACAAATGAAATGAAGCACATGGGGTATTTTAGTCATATACGTAGGTTACTTATATTTAGAGATATTTTAGTTTTTTTTATTAAATCGTTAATGGGTTTAACAATGTAGTTCGATCTATAAAACATAAGGGTTATGTGATTATTTCTAAATGAGTGAGAGTAATTTACACATGGATCAAACCACAAGGGATATACTGAAATTTGCCTTAAAAAAAAAAAAAGAAACTTACTAATCAATCCTATTAACTAGACTTATTTATCTACAGATCCTAACTGATAAATATATTATTGTAAATTTATTTATAAAAATAAGAGAGACTGATAAATTCATCATAGGACTTAATGAATAATAAATAAGATTTATGGGTAATTTATCCTTAAAAAAAATAACTAGGCCTACTAACAAGCATTACAGTTTGGAAAAGAATCAAAGGCGAAACATGAGGCAACTCTGTGGCACACTTTTTTATGATATTGCTGAAAATAATAATAATCTTGCTCTCCAAGCTAATTGACTAGCACACAGTGTGGTGCTTTTCTAGAAAAGTAGAAAACAATGGATCAAAATTATGTAGCCATAAGAAAATGGAAGGAGACTGCTCTAACAATTTACAATTTGGAAGTGGGACCATGACACTGCCTTATTTGGTCTTCCTAGCTCTCCAAGCCTATTGATCAAACTCCTGTTTGTTCTCTCTCTTTCACTATAAATTTAGCTAAACTTGTGACTCAAAGCTCATATCAATCACTTGTGCTCACACCCTTCTCTGATTCAACAAACAGTTTCCAAGTTCAGCCAATAAAAAGCTAAACACAAGATATAAAAATGGTTTTCTTCTCCGCCATTTTCAGTTGCTTCTTGCCATCAGCACAGTCATCACGGGTCTCCAACGATGCTAGAAGCCAACAAGTGAAGGCACCTTCCTTGAGGAAAGACAAGAAATTCAAAATCATCCGGAGGAGCTCCAATTGTGGTGTCGTATTTCCCCGTTAACTCATATCTCTCTCGCTTGTAGAAATTGAAGTGCATGGACTATGCAGTTAAGTTTGAAAGCGTTATGCTTCTGCTTGCACAAGATGCTCTGTCCCCAAAATTCTTTTACAAAAATTTTGGGATAGAAAGGGATTTAGATGAAGTCCTTTTGCGTGCCCAAAATCAATCAAGTTTTTTTTTTTACGTTGTTTTTGGTTAGGGATTTAGGAAGAGATTTAGAAAGAGAAAGAGAAAAAATGTGTGAAATTAAGTGAAATGTAAGTACATTTTATTTACATTTTATCTACATTTTCTTTTTTCCTTTCCAAATCACTTTTCAAATTTTCTAACCAAGCACAGCATTAGGCAGTATCTGGATCATAATGTTGGGTAGAGATTTGGAGGGGGGGAAGACTCAATATTCTCTCTATTTCTATCGGCTTTTCCTTTTCGTCGTTTTTTTTTTTTTTCAAATCCTTATACAAATCTATGATCCCAATACAATTTTAAGAACAATGAAATGATGGCAAAATCGACAATATGTACTTGTTACGCAAACAGTAGGGCTACAAGTTTCTTCTTCAGTTGAAAATGCATTAATTTGGGAGAACATGAAATTTAGGAAGAGAGTATGATGGAAAAATCAAGGAATTGGCAATAAGTACTTGTTACACAAACACTAGTCTTGCAGGGGTTTTGTTCTTGATAAGATCTTCTGGATTGAATGATTTGCAATATGTGTGGGAATAGAAATCATATTTTATTGTAATTTAATTAATAATTAAACCCATTAATAAGATTGTCTTCATTTGTTTGATTTCTCAAAACTCAAGTCATTTTTTTGATGTTAATGTATGGTGGCATTTGAGAATACTAAACAGAAATCCCAACCATTCCCCTTGTACTGGCACATGAAGTAGAAGTATAATTTGTTAATGTTAATTTATTGACCAAAAAAGAAAAGGGCAGAGAGAAAGAGAAACTAGGCGAGCCAATCTGCTAACAGAGTTCATTACAAGCTTAATGGTTCAACGGGTTAACTATTGTAGTAATCAGAATATGAAGTGTGGCTGAAAAGTTTATCCGCAAATTACATTGGCGATTCTTGTATTTTGCTCTTCGTATTATTTTGGTCTTTATATTTTTAATTTACTCAATATTGATCTTTAATTTTGGATTTTGTCAATTTAGTCTAATTGATAATGTTATTAGTGTTTTTGATGAAAAATAATCACTAAATTAGCCGAGGTTAGCTCACTGCGTTGAATAACTTCATAATTTTACTCTTAAAAATATTATATATGTTACTTACATGCATATTTTTCATAAAAAAAAAAGAAAAAAAAAAAAGGTAAGTTGTGATCAACTAGACCAAATTGAAACAAAATCGTAAATTCAGGATCAAAGTTGAGTCAATTGAAATTATAGGGATTAAAATGACACAAAGATCAAAACATAGAGACTACTGACATAATCTATCCAAAGTATATAATGGTGAGAAACATAAAAATAAAAATTCTTGAGCATTTTAACAAAACAACAACGGAAAATATATATTGTATTACAAAATTTAATACAAGCTAACAATTATCCAGAGGATATTTATTCCAATACATAAGTATATAATGGTGGAGAAAGAACGAGCTTCATGTGTTTTAATTTTCTCTTACGTGGCATGATCAGATATAAAAGGGCTATAGGTCGTGGTGATTCAATGTCGACTATATCACATCTTCAATTCGCTGATGACACAATAATTTTTTGTGAGGCAAATTGGGAGGAAGTTGTGACAGTAAAAAGAATCTTAAGATGCTTCCAGTTAGTCTCTGGTTTGAAGATTAATTTTTCTCAAAGTCTTGTGAGTGGAGTTGGCGTATTTGCCCAGTTGGTAGAGGAGTTTGCTAGCAGACTTTGTTGTAAAAGTAAAAACCTGCCTTTCCCATATCTTGGTCTACCTCTCGGTGCAAACCCAAGATTGAGGAAAACTTGGAGACCAGTCATTGATAAAGTTAAGGAAAAATTGGCATCGTGGAAAAGAAAGTTGCTCTCATTTGGGGGGAGATTAACTCTCATTAAATCCGTCTTGTCTTCCCACTTATTACCTTTCTATTTTTAAAATGCCCAGGTCTGTGGCTAAAATTGTTGAAGGCTTGCAAACATCATTTTTGTGGAGGGGATCCGATTTGAAGAAGAAGATTCATTTGGTAAAATGGGATGAAGTGTCTAAACCTAAAGATCATGGTGGACTTGGGATTAGGAAAATTCGAGATGTGAATGATTGTTTATTGGCTAAGTGGTGGTGGTGGTTTGGGGTTGAGGACAATGCCCTCTGGAAGAAAGTCATTTGTAGTAGGTATAAGCCAATTGGTGGGAGGTGGATGCCTGCCTTTAATGATACTATTAATCTTTCTACAATATGGGAGAGTATTCTGAGTATTTCGCACTCAAATCCTAATCTTCCGGCCTTATTCATGGAGAACACTCAGCTTGTGGTTGGGGATGGGTTTCGAGTGAGTTTTTGGACTGACCGTTGGCTTGGAAATCAATGTGTCAAGTTTAGCTTCCCCAGACTCTTCAGCTTGTCAAATGAGAAGGATGTTTCTCTAAAGCAGTTGGTTGAAAGAAAAGGCAGCTCGAGTGGTTGGAACCTTACTTTCCGTAGAACTTTATTTGCTTGGGAAGTAGAGGATTTGGGGAGGCTTTACACCAAGTTGAACCAGTCTCTGGTTCGCACCTTTCATAGGGATGATTAGTGGAAGTGGTTGGCATGCTCAATAGGTAAATTTACCACTTCATCTTTTTATAATTTGTTATTGTCTTCGGGCGTCGTGGGGGTATCTAAGATGCTGTGGTTTAATGTTTCTCCTCCGAAAGTTCAATTCCTCGGCTGGTTGGCTTGGAAAGGGAAGTTAAAGACTTCTGTTTTCGTTCACATAATTGGTGTCTTGGACCATAATGCTTCGGTTAGTTGTGTGTTCTGTAGATCCCATTTGGAATCAGTGCCTCATGTCATGCTTTGGTGCCCTTTTGTGTGGCAAATTTGGTTTGATCTGTTGAATTGGTGGGGGTTGCAGTGGGTTGTACCTACTACTGTGGATGGTCTTCTTCACTGATGGAGTGGGTTCAAGTGGAGAAAGTTTTTGCATAAAATTTGGAGAGTCATGCCTTTGGCAATTATGTGGTCAATATGGAGGTATATAAATGATGTTGTGTTCAATGGAAAACAAGCTATGTTGGGCGAAATTTGCGATTTGATTAAGTTGAGAATTATTTTCTAGGTAAAAGCTCACACAAAGGAGTGTCCTTACACAGTACAGGACTTTATGTCCAATCTGCAACAGATCAGATATTAATAGGGTTTTGTCATTAAGTGTAGATTTGGGCAGTTGCTGGTGTATTGGCTAGGAGGGTCTGCTGGGCGTATTTTATTGTGTTGCTTACCTAATAGATTGCATTGGGAAGCAGATGGCAATTTATTTGGTTTGCTTCTGCAGGTAGTCAACTTGGTTTTGATACAACATTGCTGGTGTCTATGCAGTATGGGTTCTGTTCTGATGTATAGCCCCGTATCTTATAGTTGTTGGTTCTGCTGATGATGCAATTGTTGGGGCTGTTTGTTGCTACCTTGGGTGTTAATTACTTAGTGCATATTGCTGTTGCAAGGAGTTTGCTGGTGTATTGATTATAAGTACTGGAGGAGTTTGCTGGGGGTGGAGTTGACAGATGTGGAAGGTTGTCCTTGCTGTGTGGCTGGTTTGCTCAAGGATCTGGTGAAAGGTTTGATGTTGGGGTAAAGGTCTAAGCTGCTGTATGCTGTTGATGTCTGCTACTGTATGCTACTGGTGTATGTTGTTTTAGTGTGTGTGCTGCTGGTGTATGCTATCTTATGGTGTATGCTACTGATCTGCTGCTGTATGCTTCCTTAGTGTTGCTGTATGCTGTTTTTGGTCTGATATTGTATTGGTCTATGCAGCTGCTGATAGTTCTGTTGTTCTGTTTTATTGTTGCTTTTTTTGTTTTTTTGGTTCCTCTTGATTGGTTTCTCACCAATCTTTGGGTTAAGTTCTTGCAATTGATTTTGCTTCCTTAGTGGTGGCAACCTAGTTGGGATTGTTAAGGTTAGTGTTGATGCTCTTTGCACTTCCCTCTTTGTTGATGTAAGTTTTTGCATGTTTTGCTTTCTTCGTCAATAAAATTTCATTTTGATGATCAAAAAAAAAAAAAGAAACAATGTCCACCTTAATATTTTAATTTTCAATAATTATATAAAGATCTTGTTATATATATAATTTTATGATGTATATAGGTCGGGGTCATCAATGAGACAGATCGGGCTTATCCATTTTGTAACTATTGTGTCTAAATTCTATATTTTAATGGGTTTTTTGAACTTTAACTAGTCAATGGGTTGGTACGGTTTATATATATTTGAAAAACTAGAATTACATCTCACCCATAAATCTAAATCTTACCGGCCAAAACCAAACCTAACCAGGCTATACATTATTTTATTACACTTATATTATTAAGTTCTATACATTTTCTGTTCATATATTTTTAATATTTTTATTAGTTATTTTTCTTGTTTACTTTTTAACATAATTAAAGATTTTGATCTTTTTTTTTGACCTTTTTACATCTCATATAATCAAAAAATAATTAAGTAGCATATAATATCCACAAGTTGAGGAAAAAAAATATTTAAACATGAGAAGAAAAAAATCAAACTAAAAAAAAATTCAAATTAAACATTAGACATACCTATGTGGGCTCTTACGGGCGGGGGCTTCATGGACGGGCTCGGGTTATAAATATTTGTGTAAAATCTTAAATCATCATTTATGAGTTGGAACGGGCTGGGCAATCAAACAAGCTGAGATGGGGTAATATCGACTTTTTTGTCCACAGGCGATTTAGGCACTCCTATGGCTTCGTTTGGGAAGTGGATTGGTTTTTTGTTTTTTTGGCATTTTTGGTTATTTTAGACTGGGGCTAAAAAGCCTAGTTTAAGAAGGGCTTTTAGCTTTTTTGGCTTTTTTGATTTTTTTTGTGAGAGAAAGAATGTAATGATTATGGGTTGGATGTGATGTTTTGTCTTATTGGGCTAAAAAATCTATTTTGTTTTTTGTGGCTATTTTAGCCAAAAAAAAAACCCCAAAAATCACTTCCCAAACATAGGTTATTTATAGGTTCAAATTTTGCACCAAAGTCATCTTTCGGGTTCATGAGCCTATATCTTTCACAAACAAAATCCAAACCACCTCAATATCAGGTTCTCTCACAAAAAATTCACTACCACAATTACGTCAATTCCAGCCAAAACCAAAATTACATGCATTTTATTAAATTTTAATGTAAAGAAGTATAATAAAGTAAAGAAAAAAATATAGGAGATAGAGGAAATAAATAATATAAGGTGATTTGATGGTAATGACAAGATTTAAATGTGAGCATAAAGTTTTGCAATGGAGTGGAGATGTGGTGAGAACAATTAACAAAGATGAATAAAAATGATTGAAAGAAATGTCAAATAAGAGAGGTAGAAACAGCCGGATGGGTGAAAGATTATGACTAGAAAGAGGGATTTTTAGTTTAAGATTCCTAATATTAAGATTTTAGAAGATAAATGATACGTAATATTTTTATAATAGTTGGCTTCTTTAATATTTTTATAGAAAAATTTTGGGACAAAAAATTTCAAATTGTCATAGATAAATTTGAAAATTTTCTAATAATATTATTGAGAGATTTTAACTAATAAGAAAAATATATTGAACCTTTTCTACTGCTAAAAATTGAAAAGGAATTATTCACTAACTTTTCTTTAGAAAAATGGTCAAATGTGGTTAGGAATATTTTAAACATGCGCCTCTAATTTGTTTTTTTTTTTAAATTTTAACTGGTAATTAACACATGTGATTTCCTTTATCAGCGAATGAACATGATTAAAAAAGACAAAATAAAGTGTGACGAGGAGTATCACTTATTTAGAATTTTTAATTAGGCTTGTCAATGAGAGTGATGCAAATCCAGACCTTGAAAAGTTAGGTATTTTAATTATTTTTTAACTTTTTAGCTTAGTCTGATTAAAAAAATTATATTTGAGAAGATAGTTAATTTTTTTTTTAATAATTGATTTGATGATTAGAGAAATGATTTTTGTCCCGAATTTTGCCCCCCCGAATCCCCCGACTGCCCAAAACGACGTCGTTTTGGGCAGTTTATTTATTTATTTATTTCTTTTTTTTCCTGTATGCATGTCTGAAACAGAGGAGAAAGAGGGAGAGAAGAGAGGAAGAAGAGAGGAGAAGAGAAAGAGGAGGGGAAGAGGGAATGGAGAGAAGAGAGGACCCCTCCGCTTCCGCCGTCGGCCGATCGTCGCAGCTCGTCGCTTGTCTCAGCTCGTCGGTCGATCGTCACAGCTCGTCCCTCGTCCCTCGTCGCAGCTCGTCCGCCGTCGCCTCTGCCTCTGCCTCTTTCTTCTTCATTCTCATCTTCTTCTTCTTCTGGTTGATGTTGGCCCCTCCACTTCTTCTTCTTCCTTTCCTTCTTCTTTTCAAATTCGGGGGATTCGCCCGGGGGGGGGGAGGGCTTTTTTCGAGCTACCAATCACGGTTGTGATGATTATTAGAGAAAAAGTGAAATGATTATAAGTTGGAGATTATATTATTTTACTGACTATTTTATCTTTATTAACTGTTTTAACCTAAATAGTCTTTTTCAAATAGGGCCTCAATCTAGGTATAGACTCATCTATAATATATATCATTTGAATTTTGACCACTTTTTACTATTTGGGATAAAATTCTTAACAAAATTATGAACATGTATTGTTTTCTATGATATTTTTCTCACCAAGTGGGGAAAATGGTTAATCAAAGTGACAATAAGAACTTCAAAAATGTTACAAATACCAAGAAATTTATCAAAAAAAAAAAAACAATCATATAGGTGTAGTGCCACACTTATGAAGGACCTACACTCATGCAAGTGTTTGATAATTTTTTTAAATAAATTTTTTAATGTCTCCAGCATGATACTATGGAAAGAAGCATAGAGAAATAGATAAACAATAATAAAGTTATTAAATAAATAAATAAATATAGCTTCCTCCCCAAGCCAAATAAAAAAGTCTGGGTACCAAAGTAGAAAACAGTGGGTTCAAAATAATCAGCAGCCATAAGAAAAACGGTGGCCGATTTGGTCTTCCGTGCTCTCCAAGCTCATTGACTCACAAACCTCATATCTCTCTCTCCCACTAAATAAAGCTAATGTCTCTATTCTTTTTGATAATTGGGTTTTTGGACCAGTGTATGCATATTTTTGACACTTCAACAATTATATTTTGATATAATATCAACTGTACTCGGTGTGTCAACTTTCACACAGAGACCTTTAATGTCATTTTTTTTTTTCCTTTTCTTTTGTCTACAAACAAAGAGTTCAAAATTTAAAAATAATATAATAATAGATTTCACATATGGCATGTGCTGATTTTCTACCCAAGCATTCCAAAATAAATAAATAAATAAAATAACATAAAATTGGCATATATACCAAGTTGCTATTTGGTTAAAACTTTTGTAGTTAGTTTTTTGGAGTTGGAAATTTTTTAACTTGAGACTAAAAAGTTTGTTTGACAAATTTTTTTTTAGCTTTTTTAATTTTTGTGAAGAAAAAAAATAAAATAATTATGGTTTCAATTTGATATTTTGTCTTATTAATTTATTTTGTCTTTTGTGTTTTTTTAGTCTTAACTGGCTCTCCCAAACTTTTGAAAGTTTGGGTGGAGAATGTTAGACTTATTTATTTTGATGATTTATTTAATTATATTTTAATTTATTTGAAAGAGAAAAATAGAATCCAAAATTTATTTTAATGATTTATTTAATTATGTTTTAATAGAATCCAAAATTTATTTTGATTATTTATTTAATTATGTTTTAATTTATTTGAAAGAGAAAAATAGAATCCAAAATTTATTTTGTCCCATTATTTCTCACCTAACTTTTATGCTAAATATTGTTTGAATGTATTTAATATTTGCTTAAATCAGGAGTTCATTTCAACCCAAAATAATGCCCAAACTAGAGGTTCAAACAGCCCAAAATAAAGGTTCAAACAGCTCAACACAGCAGCAGGCCAAAAGGTTCAAGTGGAAGATATTCAAATTAGTAATAATGGAGTGGAAGATATTCAAATTAGTAATGATGGAGTGGAAGATATTCAAATGAATACAACGGCTATAAGTTTCATTATATATATCAAAACCTCTAATATAAATAAGTTACAAAAAATTAGAAAATATTCTTTGATCTATAATCACTCACTATTCTCTGAAAATTCTCTTAGAAGTGTTCTTCAATTTTTGTTTACATCCTCTTTCAGAAATTATACACTGAGATGTATAGTTTTAAGCCCATCTTTCCTATGTGAGGTTTACAGAAAAATCACAACTTTTTTTTTTTTATATCTATCTTTGAGAGATAATTCTTGTAGCTTTCTGTGAAATCAAAAACACATTCTTTTCAACCTTGTAAGAGTGTAGTACACTCAGTGTTCTTGACTTAGAAAGTCTGTGTAAAATCTGTGAAGGATTGCTCCATCTGTGAAAAGGTTGTTAACATCCTGTGAAGCTAGAGTATAGTGAAAAATTTCAAGTGAAACTTGAGGAGTGGACGTAGGCCGAGTTGAAGTCGAACCACTATAAATTTGTTTGCCTCTCTGTCCTTATCTCTTTATTTTATTTAAATTGCCATAACTATATTTCACATTTTTACTGTGCTAAAATCATTAACTGACATAGTTGTTAGAACACTTATTTTAATTATTTTTATTTTATTAATTATATTTATCTTTTGTGCTAGTCATAATTTTTATTAGGGTATTATTATTTTTATTTGTAAAAACCTAATTCACCCCCCCTCTTAGGTTGTCTTTTGGGTAACAGAGAAGCTCTAATACTTTTTTTTGTTATTTTTTTTTTCTCTCCTCTTACATACACATAATTTCTAATTTCTAATACTAATTCAATTAAATCACAATTAATCATAAATTCTTAATTATTTATTGTGATGGCCAACTTTTTAATATAATTTTCATTTAATCATATTTTAGATCACAATTAATTCTAGGGCAAAACATCAATAAATCCTAAATTTTAATTTGTTAAACTATTTGGTCCTGCCTTTTATTTGGTAGACTAATAAGTCCTATTTGAATGTTAATTACGTATATACCTATTTATTTAACACATAATTTTTTTTGATAGAGGGGAAATGTAAGTTTTTACTGATGTTGTAATGACAAAAATACCAAAAAAGCTTACTATAGGCTTTTTTCAGATCTCCCTCATTTCCAAACATCAACAACATTAACTACATCAGCAACGTCAACAACATCATCAAACATCAATTACATTAACTACATCAACAATATCATCAAACATCATCATACATCATCACATTGTGAACATCATCAACATCAATTACATCTTCAACATCATCAAACATCAACAACATCAACTACATCTTCAACATCATCAACGTCATCAAACATCAGCAACATCATCAAAACATCGTCAACATCATCAATAAACTATTTAATGAAGTGTACCCACCAAGAACGAAGAGAAAGATTATATATATATATATATATATATCCAAACCCAGAAAGAAAAACCCAAATAGAATATAATTAAAATGTGGGATTTTGAAGCCAATTCATTCAAAACGGACCAATCAACAATGGTGGAGCTGAGGATAAAAGATTCAGAACAAATCCCCTTGCAGATTTTCATGCCCTAATATACAATTAAGACCACCCCACCTTCCAGATCAGATGATACAAATGGAATCTCTAAAAAATCATAATCCCATTTTCCCAGTCTGAATAGAAATTACGATGGTGTGTGTGTGTGTGTGAGTGAGAGAGAGAGAGAGAGAGAGAGAGAGAGAGAGAGAGAGAAAGAGACAGCAATGTCAACTACATCTTCAACGTCATCAAACATCAGCAACATCATCAACCATCAGCAACATCAACTACATCAGCATCATCAACATCATCAAACATCAACTACATCATCAAACATCATCAACATCATCAAACATCAACTACGTCGTTGGTATGGCTCCCCACGGCTATGCTGCCGCCGCCTCGGCTCGGCTTCTCCTTCTCAACTACATCATCAAGCATCATCAACACCATCAAACATCATCAACTACACCATCAAACATCATCAACTACATAAGATATGTCGCTGCCGCCTTCTTCCTCCATCGGCGGTATCGCCGTCGCTGGTATGGCTCCCCACGGCTATGCCGCCGCCGCCTCGGCTTCTCCTTTTCCTCTGCTGGCGCCGCCTCGTCTAGATCGTTTCTTCGTCTTCAAGTTCAAGTTCCAGATCGGCATCTCCATCTCTCTCTAAATCTCTCTCTCTTTATATATATATATATATATATTTTATATGTTGTGAACAGTTTCCAAAGGTTTCGCCTATGTCTGTTATGATTACAAACATTATTGGAGAGATTGGGAGATCTGCAAAATGAAATCAATATGGGTAAAAATGTAAACTCCATACAATATATCAAAAACATATATCATACCAAAAATAAAAAGGACTAAATGGTTTAAGAAAAAATACTTAAGACTAACTAGAGTAACATTTACCAAAATGGGATTTATGAGTAATTTTTCCTTAATTCTAAATCCTTAATTATTTATTATGATTCGTAACCTTTTAATCTAATTTTAATTTAAATATATTTTAGATGACAATTGATCTTAAATCCTTAAGTATTTATTGTCATCCCTAACATCTTAATTTAGTTTTAATTTAATTATATTTGGAGTAATTATCAACAAGACCTATTGATGGACTTATTTACTCATAAGTAGGGGTGTAATAATGGCTGGGCTCGGCCCGACCCATGACGGGCTGTGCCAGCTCTCGCTTTTTTGGCAGGTCAGGCCAGGCCAAGCCAGGCTAGGCTACAAGCTGAAAAGTGGGGCCCAGACCCACTCAAATTAGGGCCTGGGGCCGAGTCGGCAGGCCGGGCCTAGTTTTTTCTTCGAAAAATATACGATAAATATATTATGTATATAGATTATTTATGAGGGATAAAAAAAGAAAAGAAAATTTGTACTAGAGTATTTTAGTTAAAATTAATAAGATGTTTGGTTATACTTCATGTATGGTGGTATTTAAATTTAATTATGTATGACTTATGCTTTTATGGTTATGGACTCATGACTAAAAAAAGTATGAAATTATGTAATTTTTTTCTTTTGAAATGAATAATTTTATATATATCAAAATAAAACTTGCAATATTACAATCATTAAATTAAATAAATAACATTTATTGAATGAATAATTTTTATTTCAAAATGAAATAAAATATTACAAAAATTTATATCATTAAATAAAATAGATATAGATTATTGATGATAGTAGAGCAATTGCATCACTGTAGATCAAGTACATCCCAACTAGGTTGGCACCTACTAGCTTACCAATCATTTGCATTATACTCTATCTCAATAATCTAAAGCAAAAAAATAATGAAATGAAATAGTGAAAAACAAATTGTTGATCAATCATCGGAGGAGGCAGAAAATTCACTTACATTGCACAAGGATACGTCATTCAAATCGGTTTGAATTCTCTCATTTTCACTATAATTTTGTTTTCTCATAAGTGCATGCATATGATCTCTAGATAATAGTGCCTCAATCATTTGGGTCAAAAGCCTACTACGGTAATCACTTAGCACCCGTCCACTTACACTAAAAGTTGTTTCTGAAATAACTGTAGAAATAGAAACGGTTAGTATATCACGGGCCATCTGTGAAATCGCAGGCCACATAGTTTCATTTTGTTTCTACCAATCCAAAATGTTAAAATTATCCACTGATAGGCTTTTCAAATAACGTTGTAGTTTAGAACTACTTACACTTGTGTGTTGAGATATTCTTTTACTTTTTATTGCTGAAAAAAAAAAAAAAACCCTTTAATCTTCCGCCTCGAGATGAAGCTGCTGGTGTAGTATGTGTAGGTGTATTTGCAGATGCAATTGCTTTGTATTTTTCAAATAATGTTTTGAACGTTTTCATAATAGAGGCAAATTGTTTTTGATTAGTGAAAATACGTTCTAAAAATTCTTGTAAATCATTTTCTTTACGCCTACGATCAATTATTATGACTAAACCTAAAAGATAAGGCAATGGATCAAAATATTTATCAAAATTTTCTTTCATTGCAGTAATAATATTTACATAATATTCATTACTCATATATTTTATAAAAAAACTTTCATTATTTCTTCTAATATATGTAAAACAAATGGTGAAGTATGAATATATATATAAGAAAATAATTTTGCTACAGTATCAAAAACTTTTGGAAAATCTTTATACAATACTATTTGGCATCAGAGTTAGCATTCCTCCTATTAATGTTGTTGCAAAAAATAAATATATTACTTTTATTGTTGTCTATATTTAAAATTAATTTTTTAAATGTCATACCTTCTCGTTGACAAATTTTCCAGTATTCTGAAATTCGATTAGCAGAAGACATAATACTAACAATTGGATTTTTTATTACCAGTACATAAGTCTCATATACATACATAACTTCTTTAACAATCAAGTTTAAAACATGGGCACAACAACGAATATGAAATAAATCACCACCAAGAAGTAATGTAAAGTTGATTTTAAATGGGTTATAATCTGATTGTAATATGTTGAATTATCGAAACTAATGGTAAATATTTTATTTTGCAAAACTCACTCATATAATACATTTCTTATTTATACACCAAGCGAATCACCAGTGTATGGAAGTTCAACTAATTTAAATGAAATAATTCTTTTATTTAATTTTCAATCATTATCAATAAAATGTGCAGTGATACATTGATATTCTAAACTATTATTTAATCACATATCATATGTTAAACAAACTCTTCCATTCAAAATTTTTAAGATGTTAAATAATTCACTTTTAATATCTTCAAATTTCTTTAAAATCCTATTTGTAGTAGTATTTCTTGAAAAATTTTGATATTGCAGTGCAAAACTTTCGTGAATCATTTGGGCAAAATTGGATGAAAAGATTATTCTTTTTTAATAATATAATCAACTATAAAATTTTGTTCACGTATAGGATCATATGAAAATGTTTGCAAATAACCAGTTGATGAAGTCCCTAAGTGTATTTGACTTCTAATGTCAGATTGTTGACTTTGTAAATGTTTGTTAGCATGCCTTTTTAGATGATTAGTATCCACTGCAGATGCAGTACTAAGTAAATGTGTACAATATTTACATTTTGGTTTAAATGTAATTATACTATCAGGATTATTTACAGATATTTTTTCAAAATGCTCCCAAACACCACTAATCATGCCCCTAGATGATGATCTAGCAGTTGGAAGAGGGATATTAAGTACATTTGAAGGAGAATCAACAAATTCATGTTGTATAGTATATGCATCAATATTGACGTAAACATTAAGAATATTATGATCCATAGTAATGTAAGTAAAATAATATATAAGAACTAACAATTAATTTAAATAATGAGTAAATAATAACAACTAGGGTAAATTACACTCACCTCCCTTGAGGTTTCTGACAAATACAGGGACCTCCCATGTGGTTTGAATAATTACATAAACCTCCTCTACTTTACCTAACATTCTCCAGATTCCCCCATCCCGTCAAATTGGCACAAACGACGTTAGTTGCATATACTAAATGACCTTATTACCCTTGCTTTTGAGGACGAAAAGACAACAATACCCTTTCTAGCCTAAATCCCTAAATCACTCTCTATTTCGAAATACAGTCGAATTTCTGAAAGAAAGAAGGGAGAGAGAGAGACGAAATCTTGGAAGAAGAGTGATCGAAGTGAAGAAAAGACGAAGAATTTACTGGATTTGGTTCAATCACCGTTGCTAGGACAAATGTAAAAGAGAATGATCAGTGACAAGTTGTTTTAGGGCTTCGAGGTCAGACTTTGAACTTTTTATACTTCGATTATGATAATTTTGAGTTTAGGGTTTATGATTATATTTGGTTTTTCTTCATTTTTACGGAATTTCTGGTTGTATAGGTTTGGTTTATGAAATGTATGTTTAAAGGGTTTGATTCGAAAATATACATTTAGGGTTTTTATGTTTTTTCCAAATTTTTTCATTCAGAAATAGGGATTTGTTAGGTGTTGTAATTTTTTGATTGTATGGGTTTACAGTTTTTGTTAATTTTGTTAATTTTCTGTCAAAAATACTATAATCTAGTTTTTTTTCCCCTTCTCATTCTATATCTTCTGATTGTTAATTTATTGTTAGAAATAGTTTTCTTTTCTTGATCTCATAAGAAATACTGAAAATTAGGGATTTTGGTTTATTTGCAAAATTTGGGGCTTTTATTTCTTTTTGTTATGAAGTCGGGGCTTTCTTCTTTTATTTCTACTACTTATGAATTTTCTTAGATGTAACATGATATTAGTTCAATTTTGTTACATTTGGATGAGTAATGGTTGAATGGAGTAGTATTTTTATAATTAATTGTTACTCATTATGATCACGGTATGGCTGCATTCTCTTATTTTGATTTATCATCAACTACAAAGGCAAAGTGGGTAGAATATACGATGTGGACCCAAATATGTATTGCTACATTAATGCCTTAAAGGATGTGACTAAAACAGTCCTCTCTCACATTGATTGTAGTGAAGCAATAGCTATCACATTGCATTGTGATATGCCTAATACTGAGAATAGGAGATTAATAGAAAATGATCTTGATGTGTTAGATATGTTTTATGTGCAAGGTAGGTGTCATGACCCGAACCCGCCCCTATGGGTTAAGGACATAACCGACCAGTAATCAAGGGATTACCTACGGCCTCAAACCAAACAGCCTCAAACTAAACAAGACATAACTCATCAAAGTAAAGGGGCCAAACGGAAGCAAATTTAAAACTTTTGTCCATAGAGCTGTGCTTACGTGGCACATCATAACAGTTCATATATACATATCTGTTAATAACTCACATCAAAGGGATAACAACACAAATTTCTGTACATACTCAGGATCATTCAAGTCTTAGTCAGCCTAACCAAAACTTATAGACAAAGGTAATCCAACATTCTCGTCAACATAACAAAATGTAACAAAATAGCAAAACAAGTCTCGTGCGTGAGACGTATGGGCTGACTCTTCAAAACCTTGACTGTTTCTCACATATTTCACCGATGCTGGGTTTAGACGTTCCTTGGCTCACCTACATAGACATAAATGAGCGTGAGCGAAAGCCCAGTGAATAATATCAATTAAGGAAGATACATGAACAATCTTTGAAATAGTTACATCAGACGGCCTTGGGCCCAATTCATGTTTCTATTTAATGTATTAATCGACTAAAGTTCTAGACGTATCAAACGGCCTCGGGTCTAATTAACTCATACCCGACGGCCTTTGGCCCATCCATTCATGTCTAACGGCCTTTTTGGCCCAATCATTCATATCCGACGGCCTTTGGCCCAATCATTCAGATCCGACAGCCTTCGGCCCAATCGTTCATATCCGACGGCTTTCGGCCCAGTCATTCATATCCGACGGCCTTTGGCC
This sequence comes from Camellia japonica, assembly GCA_030407325.1. Classification (NCBI taxonomy): domain Eukaryota; kingdom Viridiplantae; phylum Streptophyta; class Magnoliopsida; order Ericales; family Theaceae; genus Camellia; species Camellia japonica. Next base: position 61,489,837 of record JAPPVO010000029.1, read on the forward strand.
CACTCATTCATATCTGACTATCATTCATGTCAGATGACCTTTGGCCTAATCATTCATATGTCAGACTATCATTCGTGTCAGACGGCCTTTGGCCCAATCATTCATATGTTAAACTATCATTCATGTCAGACTATCATTTGTGTCAGACGACCTTTGGCCCAATCATTCATATGTCAGACTATCATTCGTGTCAGACGGCCTTTGGCCCAATCATTCATATGTCAGACTATCATTCATGTCGAACGGCCTTCGGCCTATTCATTCTTCCATTCATGGCAGACGGCCTTAGGCCCAACCATATGGCATAGCAAACATTTGTCCACAATTCAAATTAACAAACTTATAAGACTTATAGGGAAATAAGTAATTGGACAAATAACATACTTCAAAATATCTTTATTAAAATATTACTCACTGTGTTCTGCCGGTGGATTTGCCCTGGAGCTCGACCCTACACACTACATAACACATATGCGTCATAATCAATTCAATCCGTTCTTAATTCATACATCCCTCTTAGGCTTCTTTCTTATTCTTTTAATTCATTCATAATATTCAATGCATGCCCAAGAGTGGTTAGAAGTGAAAGAGAACGGAAAATGAAACACAGAACACTCTTACAAAATTTCTAAAACAGGGGTCCTCGCTCGAGCGTGGGTTCTGCCGCTCGAGTGGACCCTCATAGTCTGCAACAGTACTGGTTACCTCATTTTTACGCTCGAGCGTGAATTCGGACGCTCGAGCTGAATGTCACACTACATGGCTCCCCGCTCAAGCATGAATATCCCCGCTCGAGCAGACATCTATGTCTGCAAAAAGTTCTAGGAGCTCGCTGTCACGACCCAAACCCGGCCCTATGGGTTTAGCACCGTAACTGGCCAGTAATCCGAGATTACCGAAGGCCTGCTGAACAGTAATACAGTTAAACAGAGTACAGTGCCTGGCGGAAGCCAATACAATAAATAACTAGTGTCCATTGAGCTGTGGAAATCTGTATGCCAAAAACATTTTTCATGCATTCATACGGTTCAGAACAGTACAGTCTGTACAATCATACACAAACATTCAGTACGGGGACTCAATCCCTCAATAACAGTACAGTGAAACAGTAGACGGTCTATACAGTAGTACAAAACGGTGAGACAATACAAAAGGGGAAGTACTAAAACACCCCTAAGCCTTAGCATAACAGGCTCGGAACCTCACAGTGAGGCACACATGCTGGCTTGACAAAACTGGGACCAACCCACGCTCCTAGCTCTGGTCTGGCTGCTGAGAACCTACATATATATATAAACAGTGAGCTAAAGCCCAGTGAATAACATAAAGCGTAAAGAGGTTTAGAATGAATGTCCTTACAGTAATAAAAACAGTTCATTTCAATCAGTATTACAGTCGTTCAGTACAATAAACAATCATATGTGGTACATCCATTAGCATAACAGTAACAGTAGGTCAAAAAGACCGAACAGTAATGATGGCCAGTCATTCAGTAAACAGTATGGTTCCATAAGGGAACCGACAGAGATCTCTGTAACAGTAACAGTCAGTAACAGTAGTGCTAAGGATGCCACAGTACAGTTCAGAAATAAAGGACATACATTCATTCAGTAAATAATTCCAGTTCAGTAAACAGTTCAATTCAGTATTCAAAGATAGTCATTTTGAACATATCTTTACACAATTGTTACTCACAGAGATTGGGCTAATAGCAGCTAGAGCGCGTCCCCGAGAGCCAACCCTAAACAGTTAACAAATAGAACACACACTAAGTTTCACAGTCGGGAAGGATGATAATTAAATCCCTAAATTTCCTCGGTGTGGTTCTATGTCTAAATCCTCATTAAGATGTCTTAAACTAGGCCTAAGAATGCCTAGGATGAGATGAGGATGCAAAAATACAGTTGGAAGGCATTTTTCAAAAGTTGCTGAAAATAGGCGCTTCGCTCGAGCGAGCCTTCCTTCGCTCGAGCGAGCTTCCAAAATCAAAGGCTTCGCTCGAGCGGTCTGATGAACAGTAAAAGTACTGGTTGCTCGATTTTTACGCGCGATACCACGCTCGATGCTCGCTCGAGCGGAGCCCTGAATACAGGTGCTCGCTCGAGCGAGGAATCCTTCGCTCGAGCGAGGAAGCCAAATCTGGAATTTCCAGATTTGTCTCCCAAGTTCGAACCAAGCATTCAACAACCCAAAACTCAACCTCTTGGGCCCAAATTCTGGGAAAACATTTCAAACTCATAGTACAACAAGTTTTAAAGCTCAATTTGTACATGCAAGGGCCAAAGGTGAGTCAATAAAATCCAACATTTAAACCCATTTTAAGAACAATTTCAAAACATGCAATGCATGAACTTTAAACCAAAATCAAGCTTCAATCCTTGCTCAATTGAGCTCAATAGTTGGAAAACAAAATGAAAACATGGACTTTGATAGAAACATGAGCATGCATGTACAATCTACCATGAATTCAACTTTAAAAATCACCAAAATGGCCATGCATGCATCAATGGAGTTCCAATTCAACATTTAAGAACTAAATCATGACTTAACTTCTCTAGAATCATGATACATGTAAAATGGGATTCAAAGACAACAAGAAGAAGATGGATTTCCTTACCTAAGTCTCCAATCACTTGCCTAGAAGTTCAAATATGCAACCTATGTTATGAATCCTTCAATTTCCAAGCAATCCACAAGATGAACAAGATGAATTCAATTTTTTTCCTCTTATTTCTTCTCTTTGGTCGGCTAGGCTCTCAATTGTGGCTGAGCAAATGTTTTGGTTAAGTGTATACAAGGCCCTACAAATCACTAAGCAAAGGCACACTAGGTGGCAAGGGTGTAAATAAGTCCAAGTTTGCAATTAAACTCATTTTTAATCCAATTTATCATTCATAATCACTTCTCAGACAAAATACCATTAAATTACAATATTCTATGATTATGGAACAACTCAACGGTTTTCAGTCGGCCGCCGATAAGGCCTTCAATTAGCAGTTTAAACACATAGACACAAACAGATAATCGATAAATCAAAAGATGCAATATGCAATTAATAGATAAACTTATTCAATTTCAGTTTCGATTTCAATCAGTTTATTCAGTACTTCAGTAATCAATTATCAGTCATTATCAATTCAATTTAGCAGTAATCAGTGTGTAATTCAGTGGTTTATCGGTAATCAGTACGAGGGTTGTTACACACTCCATTTCACGCTCGAGCGGCGGTTCCCCCGCTCGAGCGCGACATCATGAATTCTGGTTTCAAAACTGTTCTTGAGGCTCAAACTTGCATTCAAACTAAACAACTTGCCATACCACGACTTATACTTCACATGCAAACCATCTCACATGTTACAAATGCTAGATTACACATTATGAAGCTTAATTTCCATGAATTATACACACACACACGATTCATATCAAACCCATCATCAATACTTCAATTTCATGCATTCAATACTCATGTTGTATGAAGTGCACTTGCATGTGAACTATAACTTTCATTTTCACTTAGATGATACAAATGATGATCAAAAGCATGAATTTTAACCACAATTTCTACATGGTCATTTTCATGCTCAATTATACAACTTCATGGCAAATTCTTACATGCATGCACATATAAGCTTTAAATTCTTCAATTCATTTCAATTCATGTTCTTGATTACCCAACTAGCTTGAATGCACAAATTTACAAACTTATACTCATGAATCCATGCTCAAATTGCTCACCAGAGGTTCATTCTTCCAATATATAGAAAATTCTTGAGTTAATCTCAAGATTTCCAAGCTTCAAGATCAAAGCTCCAATCTTCCACCCCTCTCTCTAACCAACCCTCACTCCTCTCTTTAGAGCGATTTTTCAGCTTGAGCTCAAAACAAAGTGAATATAAGTGTAATAGAGCCCCTTTTATAGTCTCACACTTAATCAAATTGATTAAGGTTAATAATAGTGCCTAATTAATCGTTCTGAATCTAATTATTTTGACCCGAATAAATTTTCAATTAAATTTCACCGTAGGCTCTAAAAATTATGCCAATCACAATCGCGTAGTCAATTTCGGTTTCTGTGGCCGATAGGGCCTTCAATTTAAATTCTAAAGTAGATAATCAAACAGGTTTTCCTACGGTGAATAGATAGAAATTCAAAACCACATATATTCATACAAATTGCACTCAAAATCATATCAAACACATAATCACATTTGTAATTAAGATTAATTAGCATAATACGGAGCAGGGTTATCACAGTAGGAGTAAAATAATTAACTTATATGTAGATATTGCATGTTATATTGGAAAGAAAGATGGTGGAGGTAGAAATAATGTTAGAGATAACAATGGTGGAGATGGAAATAGTGGAGTTCATGGAGTGCATACTGTAGAGGTAGATGAAGAGTACCATAAGGACAATGTGTATGGGTTTAGTGATGAGGATAGGGATTGGAATGCAAGTGTTGATGGCGAACATGAATCAGATGGCATTGTCAGTTTGAGTGATGAGGATAATGAAGAGTCTAATGAAGATGATGGATATAGTGATTACCAATCTGGTGATGATGAAGTAAGATATTCTAGTACTGATGATGAATTTGATGGTGAAGTAGACTTAATGGATGATGAAGAGATGAGGTATCCAGCCAACCAATTTGATAGTACTTATAGTGGGAAAGAGCCATATTTGAATCAAGAAGGAGAAGTTGTACCGGAAAAGAGAATGATTTTTCCAGATGTGCATAGCTTCAGCGCTAGATTGAGGGACTATACAATGCAAATTGGTTTCAAGATAGTTAGGGACAAAAATGAAAAAGCCAGAGTGACAGCCCATTGTGCTGCTGAGGGATGCCCTTGGAGTATTCATGCATCTCCTCTTCCAGATGGGATCACTTACAAGATCAAAACCTTGGTACCTAATCACACATGTAGTAGGATAAACCAAAATAGTGAAGCAACATCAACTTGGATTGCCAAGAAATTGGTTGATAGTTTTAAGAAGAATCCACACATGGGGGGCAAGTGAAGCTTAACAAACTTTATTGGATTGAGGCCTCAAGAATGCAATTGTATAGAGCCAAAATGAAGTGCAAGGAGGAGCTGAAGGGTGATCATGGCAGCCAGTATGTGTTGCTGCCAACATATGTTGAGGAAATTAAGAAAACAAACCCTGGTAGCTTAGCTGTCATAAATTATGAGCTTCCTCCTATCCCAGTCTCAAAAGATGGAGAAGAACCAGACCCTACTCCTATTCCTCAGTATCCATTGTTCCAAAGAATCGTCATATCATTTGAGGCAATGAAAAATGGGTTTATTGATGGATGTAGGCCCTTCATAGGGATGGATGGCTGTCACTTGAAGGATCCCTATGGTGAAGTGTTAATTTCAACAGTTGCCTTAGATGGAAATAATGGTTCGTTTCTATTGGCATTAGCAGTAGTGGAGGGTGAATGTAAGGACAACTGGACATTCTTTTTGGAGAACTTGAGAACATTCATACAAGATGCTCTGCCTTTTAGGCCATGGACCATCATGTCTGATCAGCAAAAGGTAATTTACTTACTTGTTGAACAACTAATTTATTTACATAATGCATTATCCTCTAATTTTATACTTGTAATGGTTACTAATGTTTCATTCTTTGTGTGTACAGGGCCTTGACAAGATTGTGAGTGACATTGTACCAGAGGCTACTCATAGAAGATGTTGCATGCACTTATTCAACAATTTTAGAGCAAAATTCCCTGGATTGATGTTGAGGAAGCAATTCTGGAAGACAGCAAGGGCATATAATTAGAGGGAGTATGAGTAGGCTATGCAAGCCATCAAGGATATATCAAATGATGCTTTCATATGGTTGCAAAAAGTGCCAGTTGAAGGAAGGGCTAGGCATGCATTTGATGGTAGAATAAGAATTGATCGCATCACAAATAACATGACAGAGTCCTTCAACAATTGGTTGGGAAATATGAGATGTCAGCCTATTTTAACCATGTTAGAGAACATAAGGTGCAAGTTGATGGGTAAGTTGCACATGAGATATCAAAAGGCTCTACAATGGAAGTCTAATGTCACTTTAAACATTAAGAAACAACTTCAGGTCACACTAAAATGGTTAACATATTGTAGAGTAGAGTATGTAGGAGGTCAGGAGTATGAGGTGAAGGATAATGAAGGGGTGAATCACATTGTCCATCTTGGCATGATGACTTGTGTATGTAGAGAGTGGGAAATTTCTAGGGTCCTATGCAAACATGCTGTGGTTACAATTTCTCATAGTAAATTGACCTTAGAAGATTTTGTCCACCCATACTACTCTAAGCAAACTTACTTGACAGCTAATGGTGGGATAATACATCCCATCTTAGACCATACCATGTGGACACTTATACCAGGGGACCCTTTACAACTCCACCTTTAAAAACATTGCCAGGAAGGCCAAGGAATGCTAGGAAGAGGGCTGCTCATGAGCCTCCAGCTGGAACAAGTCAAAGCAAAAGATCTAGTACCTTGAGATGCAAATGGTGCACGCAATTTGGACACAATAGAAGAACCTGCCAAAGAGGTCCAGTAAAGGGTGAAGCTAATGGCAGTGGCAGAACTAGTGGTAGGGGCAATGACACCACTCCTGATAAGGGTAGAGGTTCTGTGAGGGGCAATTCAGTTGGAAGGGGCAGTTCATCTGGAAGAGGTACTTCATCTAGGAGGGGCACTTCAATTAGGAGGGAAAAATCAACTGGCAGAGGCAGGGGAAAGGCCAATGCCAAGCATGTTTGAGTGTAAGTTTTTCATATTTGTTTAGTCTTCCTATTACATTACTTTAGCAGGCACATGTAAGTGTTTTTTTTTTTTTTTTTGTTTCATTGTTTCTTGTAGATGAATTAGCTATGATGATGATGATGTTTTTGGTACAAGTACTTATCATAACTTTAAGGTATATAATACATATTGCTTTAGTGCACAGTTAGTGAAGATCATGTTCCACTTTTTGTATTTTTCTGGTGGACAAAGCAGCTAGTACAAAATGTAATGGAATGATGTATAGTGCACACTTGGTGTTTACATTTATATTTTGGGAATGTAATGGAATGATGTATAGTCAAACAACTGCATCATACTTATATATTGATGATCACATAAGGTCCATTACAAAACATTCTTACAAAACATTACAAAAGCTTTAAAGTCCTAGCAATTCCTATTACATTTTCAGAGCAACTATCAAGGAAATCAAACATAATGCAACATTCATGATCATTACTATCTTCATAAACCTCGTGTTTGCTTCAAGTACTTGCATCCTTGTTTACATAGCCCCTATTTGGTTCATTAAATTCACTATAGTGGTATCTTCTTCATAGGGTAAAGTATGTTTGGTAACAATACCTTCAGTGTCTTCCATCATCATTTGTCCTCCAACAGATGAGTATACTGGTTTGTACCAGTCCCAGAAAGAGCATTTCCCATGTGGGCATAAATAATACAATTTGCCTCTGTTTTTCTCTCATTCAGTGACTTTAATTGCTGTTTTGCTCCCACAATAGCAGATCTTACTTCTATACTTGATCACCCCCTCTCCATTACTTGATGATGACATATCCATATGATCCTACATTTTATGGAATGTGAGAGTTATAATGCATTTTTAGAACATATATTGCATTATTGTGCTTGACTGTGCTGACATATCCATATTGCATTATTTTTAGAACATATCATCCATATGATGACTTGTGTTGGACTGTGGAGAGTGGACTCGATGTTTTTTTTTTTTTTCTTTTCAAATAATTACTTAATGTGAATGTGAATCGTAGCATACTTGTGTTGTGCTTGGTTGTGGAGCTCTGTCATGTGCTTTATCTACTTTCAATTATGTGTGTTGTGCTTGGTTTTGAAGATGAGATATTTGCCTTGGGTATATATAGTTGGGTTCAAGAGCCCTGAGGGCAGTATTGGCATTTTTGGGATTATCTTTGATTACCTCAGCATTTTCTGTTATCTGTGCTAATAGAAGTTACAAAATGGGCGAATCTGGAGAATGTCAGGTAAAGTAGGGGAGGTTTATGTAATTATTCAAACCACAAGGGAGGTCCTTGTATTTGTCAGAAACCTCAGGGGAGGTGAGTGTAATTTACCCTAACAACTAATATATGTTAAGAAATAATCAATGTAAAAAAATGAGTAACTAATAAATTTAGTTCAACTAATTAATGTTACCAACTGACGAATGCGATACAAAAATTAGTTTCTTCTAATAAAACCTTCATTTTATACAACTGCAATTGCCACTTAGGGATGTGATTTCAAAATTAAATAAGAAAGTTGAGAGTTGAGAGTTGAGAGAGATTGAAAGTTTGAGAGAGAAAATTGTTTGTGAGAAATAAAATGGGATATAGCGATTCTGGTTTAAGACTCAACCCATTTGATATTCTGGATTCGGATTTCATGGTTTTGTATTGTTGTTCATGTCTTATTCCTCATTTCCCTCCTTGAGTTTGGCTATTGGGTTGTGTTGGTTGTGTTTGGAACATGTTGGTATCATGTTTTTCAAAAACCTGGTTACCTAGAATTTTGCTTATACGCTCGAGCGCCACTTCTTGCGCTCGAGCGAGCTTTGTGAACTCTCAGTACTTTTATACGTCTGCAAAACTACTAGGACTTGTTATTCTTCACTCGAGTGAAGCTTCTTGCACCCAAGCGGTATTGTTCTCGAGCGTCCCTTTTTGCGCTCGAGCGTTGGCATTCTGTCTGTAAAATTACTAGGAGAGTGTATTCTACGCTCGAGCGACACTTTCTGTGCTCGAGCGGTGATGTCTTTTTCATTGTGTCTTGACGCTCGAGCGTCACTTCCTATGCTCGAGCAGTAATTATTTTTATGTCTAGATGTTCGAGCATCACTTCCTGCGCTAGAGCAGTCTATGCGTATATCAGTTCATAAAAGTCACTTTTTCATCTCTCTGTCTCTGTCTCTGTCTCTCTCTCTCTCTCTCTCTATAAACATTTCAAAAACCTAGATTTAGACTCTCTCTCTCTCACTCTCTAAAACTCATCCTCTGTCTACAAATACTGTTAGATCTATTGATTTCTCCACCTTACTTCCTTTGTTAAAAAGGTCGAGCTCACCTAGAGCATCATTCTCATCTGAATAGAGTTAGGTTTCGGTTTCATCTGAGTTTCACCCGCGTTTATCTCGTCTTCTAACTTTGACGTAGGGATCCTCTACACTATTTTATGATTTTTAACTTAACTATTTGTTTTTATAAAACAATCTTGTAGTTTTGGAGGATTTTGAACAAACCTAGGGTTTTGGTTTAAAATCAAAAGAGAGGTTTTCAAATGGATGTATTGAAAATGGTTGTGGAATTGGAAATGATATTGAGTTCTGATAAAATTATTGATTTTGATACTTGGAATGAATTTTGGAAGAAAATGGGACTTTGCCCTAAATGTCTCAAATATTTATTTTGTATAAATAAATGGAATTGATGTTGGAAATGTGAAATTTGATAGATATTGATATGAATGGTGGAGTTGGATATGTATTGTCACTCACCTTGAAATTTGGAAAATTTATCTGTATTGGAGGTTTTATATCAGTTTTGGGCTATCGGTGGAGGATAGCTATGATTGTTGTAGAAATTGCATGAGGATTAGGTGAATTGAAACTAATTTCTCATCCATATGCATTGAACATTGTTGCTCATTTAATACATAACAAATGTATATGATTTTGAGAAAAAGAGGTAAACGTGAGAAAAATGTGTGCATCACCAAATCAAGTTGGCCTGTGTGTCTAGGGTGAAAGTTCCAAAAAATGCGCGTATACATGGGTGCCAGTTCCTGCGGACGAAATATCTGTAAAATAGCAATAGTAGCGTTTGTATAGGTTATATTTACATGGGTGCCATTTAACGGTTTCCTGCAGATGAAATATCCGTGAAAGGTTATTCCGATTTGAGATTTTCCCATTGTTTTTCCATTGTGAAGGTCAAGATTTGAGAATTGTGATATAAACTGAGCATGGCATGGTCTTTAGGAAAGAAATGTAAAACATTTTGACATGGGCACTGCATATGCATTTCACTCTTATATTTTTGTTAAGATTCATATATTGTGTTGGATTATTTCTACTGGGCTTTGGTTAACCCTATATCGGAAAACTATTTTCAGGTGTTGATGAGATGCCTCTGCCAAGACAGTAGCTTGGGAGGATTGAAGCAAGAGCTTCAATTTATTTTACTTGTAGTTATTATTTTGTATAAGTGTAGGGCTTTATCTGTATTGGATTTAAATTCATTTTGATGTAACCAAGTATAGACTTAGAAAGTTGTAGCCTTCAGTGCATTTAAATTATCTGTTTAATTTCTATTTCATATCTTTGTTATTGACACATGTTATAGATTCAAGGTTAGGACTTATGAATGTATATCCGCATGTGTCACCTTTTTGTACAACTGAGTCTTATGTAATGGAAGGATATTATATTCTGATTTAGATTGTTATTTACTTATTGTCGTGGATGGTTTATTATAACTATTTTGGGGCGTTACAATTTGGTATCAGAGTGTACCGAGTTTGAATACTTTGGGTACGTGGGAAGTGGTTATTACCATAATGGGTTTGTCTTGCTTGACAGAGACATTTGTATGTATGGTATGTTGTGTGATAACATGCTTATGTGATTATATGGGTATGAGATTAAATTTCTAGAATATTGATTGGGTCTAGGGGTTTCTAGAAGTCATATTAGAAGAGCACCTGATCACTATTGTTTCTAATTGGAACTCTGGCAACGCTGTGGGACAGTCATTATCTAGGAAGGAAATTCGTATGTGTATACGTAACTATGTGCTTATGTAGAGTGAATTATAGTTGTCCTCTGCATTAGGATGTGAGTGAGTTAGCTTCAGCACATTTTTAAACGTACCAATCTCTTTTGTTACCTTTATTAGGATGTCAGAACGTGGTCGTGGTGGTAGGTGTGGTAGGCCTAGAAGCAGGAGATACCGATATAGGATGATATTCCGGCACAAGAGAAGGGAGTTGGTTAGGCCAATATGGCCTAGCCGACAGGCCAGTAGGCCATGGGCGCCTTAGCTTGCAAAATGACAGGAGCATTGCGGGAATCTATGGACATTCTCAAGGCTGAGAGTCAAGTTCAGGTCCAAGTAGTTGAGGCAAGGCTATCATTCTTGAAGAGGGAGTTCTTCCGGTCCAACCCAATGAGTTTTTGGGCAATCCTAAAGAGCCTTTGAAAGTGGATGAATGACTTGAACAAATGGTAAAGACGTTTGAGATTCTTGGCATCGAAGACGGTGGTTTGAGAGTGACCTTGGTGTCCTTCTAGCCAAAGGGAGATGCTGGTCAATGGTGGAAGTATGCGCGTGGAAGTATGCGTTCACTTTATAACTCTGTTAAGATTCATACATTGTGTTAGAGTTTCTCTACTGAGTTTTGGCTCACCCAATGTAGAAAACTATTTTCAGGTGCTGATGATATGCCCCAACCAAGGCTGTAGTTTGGGAGGGCTTGGAGCCGAGAGCTTCTTATTTTGTTTTTGTCGTAATCATTTAGTACAAACCTAGGGCTTTATTTGTATTAAGTTTCAAACTCGCTTTTGTTGTAACCAAGTATCGGCTTAGAAAGTTGTAGCTATTAAGACATTCATTTATGTGTTTTGCTCTTATTTCATATCTTTTGCGTATGACACATGCTATAGATTCAAGATTAGGACTTATGAATATATAATTGCATGTGCCATCTTTTGTACAACTGGATCATATGAATATAAAGAGATCTTATTCTGAAATCTATCGTTAACGGGTAATTATTGTGGGATGAATTATTGTCATCATTTTCGAGGCGTTACAGTGGATGATCATATTATGCACATAAAAGTTTTGCATTTTTGTAACTTTAGCCATAATGTCTAGAGTTGAGGCCATTGATGCTAGGTTTTATAGTAGCCTTTATGGCTAAGACCTTTTCCCTATAAGTATAAAAATAGCCTTTCCCCTCCAACTTAGATAGATGAGATAGAAATAATTTTGAGATGTAAAATTTGTGATTTTCTTTAGATGAAGTTGGAGAAGATTTTTATACCAACAATCTTAAAAAGATTCTTATAAATAGATTTTAATAAAACAATTTAGTTTTATTATAATTTTATTCCAGTGACTCTTGAAATTAAAATTAATTTAATTGCTTAGAGTTATTGTATTGTTTTGAGTTGTTCATTTTAATAATTTATTCATACAATTTATTTTATGTTAATTAGCTGTTATTGTATGAGTAATTTGGTTGTCAGTGCGTAAGTTACTAAGAATTGATAGAAGAATTTTATACCAACAAAGTCTATTTAAAAAAAAAAAAATTGTAAATATAATTTTTATATTAACCGTTCAATTTTTTTTTTCAATAAATGTGATTAATACATATGGTTATTGATATCCGATCAATTTAATTTTTTTTATAGATGAACTACTCAAGAAACACTAAAACGTGAACATTTCAAATCAACGAATTGGACTCAAAATAGGCCAAAATCACTTAAATTGAACCCTACAGTCGAAATTGTGGATCAGAGGCAAATCCATCCTTTTTTTTAGTACGTAACGTATTTTACTATTTTGAGAAAAATGAATTCGTCCACACACGAAAAAGTGTAGGAGCAACGCACAAAATTTGATTAATTGAAAAATATGGATCTCATATTCAAAAAAATTGTAATGGCCCACTCAAAATGTGTACTATTGTAAACAAAATCAAACTCCTATTTTAGGCAGGAAGAGAGACTTACACGTTCTGTATGAATCACGGATTTAGATAATAATTTAAGAAGATAAAGAAAAATTGAGAAAAAAAATTTAACTTATTTCATTTATTTTTTTCTTATCTTTTTTCTTCCAAATTCATACCCAAATCTATAATCCAAACATAGTCCAAACACAACTTTATGATTTTTCTTTAGTGAATTTTTCTTAATTTTTTAAACAAGTTCAGGTTTTTAAATGGGTGATTTTTCAGGAAGTCCTATTCCTAATTGTAATATTCCATTTAATTCATCTTTTTTTTTTTTAATATTCTATTAGGTCATGTTTAGAATGATATGACCAAATCACTCTTCTAACTTTTTGTGCATGTTTCTATTTTGAAATTAATAGACAATAAAAAAAAATAATAACAATAGTTCCTCATTTCATGGAGAAAATCTCTCCTTATGCCACGGAGAATCTCTACATTTCAGGAATAAAATCTTTCCCTTATTCTATAAAAAAAATATTTCTCTCATTTTATGGAGAAAATCTCCCACATTCCTAAAACCATAAATCTTTTACCTTTTGAAAATCTCTCACTAAATGTTAATGTGAATTTTCACATTACAAATGCTTGCTGGTAAATAATATTCCCTCATAGAACCATACACTGTAAACATTCGCATTGTTTTATGCTAGTGTATGACTACTTTTTATTGTGAATATTAACATTAATTGTGATTTGTTGTGAGTAGTACATAATTAATGTTGTCATGCTATTTTGGTATTATAGAGACATTGTGAACATTTACATTGTTAGTTATTCTATGCATATAACTATTCACGAATGTTGATGTAAACATTCACATCTCTATGTTACATTACTAAGATGCACAATATGTTCTAACCAAAATATCACATTGTTATTTACGCTTATATGACTATTTCTAAATGTAAATATTAACATTGATTAAAGATATGATAATCACAACACCAATGCGAACTTTCACACCATGTAATAATCATGTAAAAATCATGAAAATTCATACAATAATCAGTAATATATGAAAGTGAACATTCACATTATGCAACAATCATGCAATCATCAGTTTACATTGCACATCATGCAACTATCATATGTTTCTAATGTTGAAATTCACAACACCAAATTCAAAATATTAAAATCTAATAATTCACAATAACAAGGACTTTAGTGGATGTGCACGTTCACATTCACAAAAATACCTAATTAATAAGCATACATATATACGGATATATAATACAATATCAATCCATTTCGAAACAAAAAGTTGAATCTAACTTTAATAAAATATTGAACAATTCTGAACATATATTCTTACCAATACATACCTATATGTAGTTGCAAAACAAAAACGGTGCTAACCTTGCCCTTACGATATCTGAATGGAAGAAAATAGAGTTTCGAACTGTAACAATAGAAAAAAATAGAGTTTTGAACTGTAACAATAGAAAAACACAGAGTTTCGAACTGTAACAATAGAAGAATAATGATGATGATGATGATGAGCTTCTTTTTGGATTTTTTCTATTTTGTTTCTTTCACTACAAGAAATGTCACTTTTGGCTACCAAAATATTGGTCGCCAAAAGTCTAAAATTTGGTCGCCGAAACCATTTAGCGACCAAAATTTTTTGTCGCTAAGCTCGTTGCGGAAACCCTGTCGGCGATAGTATTGGCGACTAAAATTTGTTTTGGTCGCCGAAAGTGTACACATTTGGCTACTAATCTTAGTTTAGTCGGCAAAAGGTATGTTTCAGCGACTAAAGTATTAGTCGCCGAATGTGACTTTTGGCTACTAACATTCGTTTGGTCGGCGAATGTGTTACTTTTTGCTACAAAAGAATTAGTCACTGAAAGTAACCATTTGGCTACCAATCCATACTTAGTCGGCAATAGTGACATTTCGGCTACTAATTTTTTAGTCACTAAAAGTTCTACATGAAAATTTTAGCCTACTGTTCATTACTTTTTGCTACCAAATGTTTTGGTCGCCAAATGTTTTTGCTACTAAATTATTAGTAGCTAAAAAATTCCAACAATATGTATTTGGCTACCAAAATATTTGGTGGCCAAATATTTTATTTATTTTTTATTTTTTTTTTTCCAAAAAAATTCTAAACAACCTACATCCATGTTTAATACAACCTGTACGTACATAACACAGGATTCAATATAACCCATCAACGCTAAATATATTATCAAGCATTCAACAACGTGCACACATTCTAGTTCCAACCATCCAAAACATTAAAAATAAACGTCCAATTCTATATATAATACAAATTCCATACGAACCAAGTCTAATCCAACTTCAATAATTTCATTTCATACATAATACAGGACTAACCAAAATAATTTCCAAAAAGGACATATGTACCACAACATGTCCTAACTTAAACTTGTTTGTCAGAATCTGTCTTTTACATACATATTTTAAGAAGATTATATGAAGGCTTATAAATACTAGACTAGGCACAAGTGCAAAAAAATAGTGAATGGTTTCGATTTCTCTCAGCATTATCAAACCAAAGAATCTTTTTGAATCATGGCAGCGCAGCCATCATTGTCCGTTTTGCAGCCTCACGCTTCATCTCTGCTGCTTTGCCACTGCCACGGAAGTACATGTAAACATCCTGCATAATATAAATAAAATGAAAAAATAATAAGATTAATACCAAGTGTCCATGAAAATAAAATTAAAAAAAATAGCCATTCAATTCTAGGTAAAACATATTCGGTTTTTGTGGCGATCAAATTTACAGGACTTCATGATTGTTAATTATCGGACTTTTATGCTATAAATAATGATGGCGAGTAAAAATATTCAGGGCATGTCAAAGTTCTTATCCAACAAATTCCATTCCCCTGCTATTCCTTTCAGGTCAAAAAACATACTGGGAGAGACTTTGTTTTCCATTGAAAGACTGAAAATCCAAAGGAATTCATTTTTCAAACAAAAGAGATATAGGTGACGAAGAAGAACCAAAAGAATTTATGCACTGCCCATTCGAAGCCCACCATAGAATACACTATAAGACTAAAAAACACGGTTTCAACAAGCACGTATGGTAATTCAGTGATTACCTGCATATCAGATAACAATTAACTCTGTGATTACGATTGAATAAAATTGCAAATATAGATCCATACCCAAGCTCAGGTAGCCATTTGATGTATGGTGCTCATGCACAAAATTTTCAATCTAATGTGAAGAAATAGCAATCAAATATCTAAGAAACAAGAATTCCCCACCCTAATCAAATAGCAATCACAATCTGTATTTTCAATCTCTCATTTGATGTTAAATTTGAAAATTCTTACCTGTGCCAAGGCATATGGCAATGCAGAATACATCTCTGCTGCTTTGCCACTGCCACGGAAGTACATGTAAACATCCTGCAATATTGGGACAAGGGACAACAAAGCTCAAGAGAAAGTACAGAAGAAAGGAAAGTGAGAGGAGAGGGACAACTATCTGCTACATAGAAAAGAAAACAATTTCAAAAATTCCATCCCTTTTATTGACAATATAAACAACACAACACACTTTCTGGTTAATTATGAGAACAAAGGCCACTATAATCACCACAGAAAGCTACATTCAATTATTTTATGTAAACTTGTACATAGCCTTGGATATATATCAGAATTCATTTTACATGTAAATTTCTGTGCAAATCCTGTTTTCTTTAATTTTTTTTCTATGTAAATGAAGTGCCCAATACAGTAAAGGAATTCACCCAAAAAAATTACAATGCATGCAGATTTTCTTCAGAAAATGAATAAATCATCAACTATTTCTCAATCTATTCTTCCCACTTCAGTTTTTTTGGAGCATGAAGCGTGAAGACGATTCACTAATATATTATCAGCAACTATGAAGACGATTCACTAATGCCATGTTCATCTGGCTTCAAAGACAATGGAGCATGAAGCGTCAGTTTTCGCAAATTACTCCTATACAGGACTTCAAATATAGTAGAACTAGCGTAGTTAGAAATTTCATTCAATGGGATCATTCAAAAAGTTGAGTTCAGAATTTTATGACATAATTTTAATTCTACACATACCTCAAGTAATGGGAAACACCATATTGGTTGACTTTTGATCCATATTTTTAATTCTACACATACCTCACTGTGCTTCTCTAACTGTATATTATTAGGGCATCATTTTAAGCAAGAAAATACGAAATAGATAGTTAAAAAAAATAAATAAAAATGAAAAGGTAAATAAACTAACTTATGATCTTACCATTGCTGCCATTCCCTTGGTAGTTAATATGTATCGAACATGTATCATACCATACAGCATCTCTGCTGCTGATTCAACCAACTCATTTTGTTCTTCAGTAAACATATCACCTGTACATGTCCACACCATGGTAAGAAAATGCTTACCAGAAAAATCCAATGCATGTGTAGTCAATATTAACCAACCCATCAATGTGCAAAGGACAGCTAGATGAAGGAAGGATTTTTAGACAAAAAATAACTTACTTGAAATGCAAATAAATCATTTGAATGATGAGAGTCATATCATATCAATCCTTCAGACAGTAATATCCATTGTGTAAATGGAAGTACAGGCAAATTGTATGAAGAGTCTGAATTTTAAGTAAATACTGGAACTTAGATCAGCTTGGATAAGATATCTACTTGGATTTAATGCTGAAAATCAACCAGCAGAAACATGATGTAGCTATTTTGATCCATTTACTTGAAAACAAAAGGCCCATCAAAGTGATTCATAATTTTTATAAAATGTCTTGCCCCATTATCCAGAAATAATTATGTACAGGTACTCTCTTGTATAGCATTTGCCTTACTAATTGTTCAAGAGGATAGGAGGATGGAAAACTCTGCCAAACATAGTTTTAATTTTTACAATCAACGGTGCAAGACTTTTGTGTTTGGCAGACTTTTGAAAAACTCTGCTAAACATAGTTTAATTTTTACAATCTATAGGTTGACTAATGTTGATTTGTTTTTCACATGTAAAATATATTTACTTACTAAAGCCTCAAAATGAACCCCCCTGAACACTGGAAGCATACAAACAATTGAATTAACAGTCAATAATTGAGAGAGTTGTTTCATCATCACAAAACCTATTAATGGACTGGGGAAAAACATTGTAACCAGCAATAACACCTATTTGGGGAACTATATAAATCATAAACAGCACTTCAAAATTGCAATTCTTAGGCTGTAGTAATAGAACAGAGATCAACAATAACTCCATGTATTATCCCTAAATTTGCTAGCTCTAATTATTTTGCATAAACTGGATTTAAATCTACATATATAATATATATTAAACAAAGAGAAACTGGAAACACAGTTTTCATATCTCAAAGGGTTACTAACCTTAAGCAGTACTGATAGAACATTGTAAGCAATACACCTATTTGGGAATTCAAAGTAAATTGACTTAAAGCACTGAAATACTTACCATGAGAGGACTCAACATCCAGAATTAGATCCAGTGCATAATCATAATATGGAACTTGACTGCTTAACCCACAAAGATTGAAATCATCTTGGAATGTAATGATCATCGACTTCGCAGAAAAATTTCATTTCCCCGCAAATTGCAAACCATGAAATCCAAGATGTGTCGTCCCCATCAGAACCACTAACATCAGACTCTTCACTATCTGTGTCAATTCCTCTGCAATTCAGCAAACATGAACAATCACAATGCAGAGAAAATATTTGCTTTTAAACATGATATTAAATGGCAGGTTTTATTAAACATTAATAATCAAAAAGGAAACAAATAAAGCAATTCCCAAAATGAGAACAACATTATATTTCACTTTACTATCACTTATTGAACAACTGAACATAATTTAAAATTTCAAAGATGAGCAAGTGAAGCCATTTGTTTTTCCTTTCCATTGAGAGAGAGGGAGGTGTGGAGGAAAAGCAAAAATAAAGATACTTTCAACCTTTCATTTCATAAACTGAAATAAGGCATTTCATAAAGTCAGCATTTCATAAACTATGTAAAGTTGATTTGCAATTAAGATGAATTCTTCTTTGAGGCATTTCATCAAACACCCTGTCCACCAAGGTTATTATATAAGAGCAACACAATAGATATATATACCTGTCCACCAAGGGATAATGGTCCATGTAACACAGGTTGCAATGGCAAGGAAAGAAATAATATGTCAGGTAGTTCAAGTTAAAGCACTCGAAGGACCTCCATTTCAGAGCCAAAGCACTCAAACTCCCAAAACTATTTACAATTTTAGTGAAGTTTATACCTATTAATCACGAATTTAATGTTGACTAATCATATTTTTATTGACTAATGTTGACTAAACATTTTAGTGAAGTTTTTTATTTGGTACATAACCAATGATATAGAACCCAACTCTCAAGCCATATCATTGTAAGTGATTTTTAGTCTAAAAGTGTGCATCCCTAACATTACCCCTACCCTCTCATCCACCAATCCCATTATCATAGGGGCTTTCTTTATTTCATTTGCCTTCTAAAAACATAAAACTGCCATCAAATTTAGGTGTTTTGCAATTATATATGGTACACTCACACCAAATCAAAACCTTAACACAAAGGCAAAGCCATATCTCTACTTAAGCAATACCAAATTAACAGCAAATGAAAAAATCAAAGAGGGTAAATAAGCAATACAACTATGTGTTAAACAGGAAAAATCAAGCAATACCAACTAACCATGCCAGATCAAGAAAAAGCTCCAAAATACCAAAATTCAGCTGCCAACCTGCTTTATGTAACATGTAACAGAAAAAGGAAAAAAAAAAAAGTTAAGGCAAAGAAAGATAAATTAACAGCAAAGCAAAAAGGGTGTTTGCTTGAAGCGGTGTAGGAATCCAACCTCCACTACCAGAGGCATTTGGATTTGCCATGGTGTTGTTGGGTCTCATGGAATATAGACACCAAATTTCTGAATGTGCGAGCAACACCGAGTACATGTCCAGCAGTTAAAAACATATCTATAAAGAAATGAAAAGCATTTTCAGTGCTTAATAAAATGATTTTTTAGAATAATCTTCTCTTCAAATTGCTGAGTGTTTTGCCTTCCACAAAATCTATTGATGTCCTGTTAGTGGAGAATATTTCAATTACAATTGGACTGCACAATGATTAGGATCACTTCCTTTCCCATCTAGGATTAAGCCATTATCTTGAAAGGAATCACTTCCATACCCTTTTTAGGGGTGCACACACATTGTAGATTTGTCCTAATAATTATTATATCCAATAGAAGTTGCTCAGAACAAATGAATGAATTCCCAAATTTCCTAAGCATAGATCAGAGTTCCAAATCAAAGGTCTCATGACTAATGAAAAGAACAACCTAAATCTATATCAAATAAAGTTCTTAGAACTACGGTCAGACCATTGTGAGTTTCCACAAGGACCAAAGAGTCATTGTTCAGCATCAGGAAGAAAAAAAAACTTTATAATTTGATCCACTTTATAATTTTAAAACAAGGATTCACATATATCTGCAAGTAGCAAAAAGACATAAATCTAGGGATTTAGAGTAGAACCTCAGCGAGATCGGCTTGGTGACCAGGGTTGTGCTGTGAGTCGGGTCGAATCTCGATATCTGCGGACTCGTCAACAATTTCTTGCATAGTGTTCTGAATGAACTCATCGAAGGAATCGAGCTGTTGACGAACCAGACCTTTCTCTTCGAAGTAAGCACTGATTACAGCCCAAGCGTCTTCTTGAGTGATCTCATCTTCGTCTTCATCGTTGTAGCTTGGATCGTACTCTTCTTCCAAGTCCATTCTAGACAAAAATTTTACAGTTGGGACCAGAGGAGAGTGAAAATCGAAGATGGGTTTTGGAGGGTTAGCTTCATCGGGGAGTCTCCAAGTATCAGAGTGAGAGAGAGAATCAAATGTGTTGAAGATTTGGGGGCTTGTAAATCCCTCAAAATTAAAGTGTTTCCCCCCAATTATTTTATTTGTTTGGTGACTAACAAACTATTTCGTAGCTGAAATAAACCTTTGGCGACTAAAGGTTAGTCGGCAAAAGGTAAAATTATTTTTTATTCTACATTTGCCGACCAATGTTTTAGTAGCCAAATGTACACAACGGCGACTAACATTATATTTCGTCGCTGAAAATAACTTTGGCGACTAAAAGGTTAGTCGGCAAAAGGTAAAAATTAATTTTTATTCTACATTTGCCGACCAAAGGATTTAGTAGCCAAATGTACACCAACGGCGACTAAAATTATTTTTCGTCGCTGAAATATACCTTTGGCGACTAAAAGGTTAGTCGGCAAAAGGTAAAAATTAATTTTTTATTTTACATTTGCCGACCAAAGGTTTTAGTAGCCAAATGTACACCTACAGCGACTAAATTTATTTTTGGTCGCCAATTTTCTGGCATTTTGGCGACTAAATTTCTTTTAGTCGCCAATTGTGATATTTTTAGCTACTAAATTTTTTTTAGTCGCCAATTGTTATATTTTTAGCTACTAAATTTTTTTTAGTCGCCAATAATCAACATTTCCTACGAAAAAAAATTAGTAGCTAAAAAGTTGACTTTTTACCGACTAAATTAATTTTGGTAGCCAATTCCCACACTTTTGGCGACTAAATTTGTTTTGGTAGCCAAAAATGGTCGCCAAAAGTGTGTTTTCTTGTAGTGTTTCTTTGATAATCTTCACCCAATTCATCTCTCTGAGTTTTTGTTGTTTTGTGTTTTTTCCCAATTCTCAAACGGGCAAATGAGAGAGAGAGAGAGAGAGAACATGAGAGAGAGTGTGAGAGGAAGTTTCTTTGTGCTGCAAGATTCTCTTTCAACCATGTTTTCTTGTCAATATTATAATTTAATAATATATATTTAGTTTTTGAAGAAACATATCCCACTAATTACAAAACAGTCAAAATAGAAAAAGGAAACAAGAAGATTACAATTGTGTGTAATACTTACTATCAAAAATAAAATAAAGGGTATAGTAGTCCTAAAAATATTATAAATAAGGAAAAAATGACCTCCTGGGATACAAGTTTAAATATATGGGATTAGATGGAACACAATAAAACTTTATAGACTTATTAGGTTATAAGTCCTCTAAATGGAATTTATAAATAAATCTCTCTTTTTAAACTCTACTCGATGATGAGATGAACCGAAAAAATTAATTTTTTTAAAAAAAAATTCAAACAAAAAATTTAAAAAGAAAAAAAGAAATTAAAAAAAAAGTAGACTTTTAAAATTACCGCTGAAGCAGCTTCCTTCAGCTCAACAGTGCCATGGCTACTCCATGAATGCAAAGGCATATTAGTATGTGCATCAATTTCATGAAACAGAGTTTCTTTAAGGTTTTCACGGCCAGTGAGCTTCAAGGTCAAGTTCTTGAGGTATTTATAGAACACCCCATGATATTGAAGCAGACTTTGTTCTCCAAGAATCTTGAGGAAGCTCTATGTATACTAGCACTGGAAATATTTTCCTTCTTGTTGGAATATGTAGTAATTAATCTCTGGATCAGTTGATACAACTATTGGCTGACCAACCAGACTAGTTCAAAACTGTGCCCCATATCTGAAATAACATTCAACATAAATTAATCACTTTCAATCTTTAAATCATATCTTTGTCTAAAAGAACAGAAACTGAAAATAATAGAAATTTTTCTTCATTTTTTTTTTGGGTGTAGAATCAACTATTTGTAACATATATAGCATGTGGGTGTAGAACACTTCTTTGATCATGTATGCTGCAAATTATGCATCCATGGCCTCTGGAAAGTTGGTTACGGTGGCAGTACAGTTTTCAGAGAAAATTAAATGGTTAAAATATGGATAGTCGCTCGTGGTTCTGAAAATTATATCATACCCTTTCAAGTTTCTAATTACATGATAAATTATCATTTTATTAATAAATTATCAAGTCAATTAACAGTTTTTAATGTTATTAGAAATATATTTCAATTAGCAATTTAAGTAATTTTATTATCAACAATGATTCATCCCCCCTTTTCCCCCCACCCCCTTTGACCCCCTCTCTCTCTCATTGGTCCCCTTTTCTTTTTCTTTTTCTTTTTTTTCCTGCTCCTCCAATCACCACCCGCCACGTGGCAAAGGGGGGTGAGGGGGTGACCCCCAAAAGGGGGTCCCAAGCATTATTCATACAAGAATAGTCAATTTATTTATTTATTTATTTATTTTTTGTTGAATCTGTTAAATAAAAAATTATAATAATGAGATATTTGTAATTTCTAAAATTACAAGGCCAATTTATATATATTTCTAATCCAAGTTATATTAAATACAAATAAAATGATAATTTGCATTGTTTGGTTGCAATTTGCAAGAAAACAAGTTCTTGGTTATGTTTTTCTTTCTTGTATTTTTAAAAAAGGTAAAATTGTAGTTTTCACTTTTTTGTTAACTTGGCATCTGGCTAATGAATGATCCATCATATCGTCTACTAGCGGGAGTGTCCGTTTAAAGTGCATATGGACGGACTTTGTTTGCATTTAAGAGATTTTGAACTTGAAAGTAATTTCCTAAGGCTTAAGCCTTGACCACAAAGCCTTAAAATTAAATATTATTTTGATTAAAGTTGAGGTTAAACTTGTTTTTACCTCTTTAATTTGACTTAAATATTGTTTTCATTCATATTGTTTCAAATTAAATAGTTTGATCCCTATACTTTAAAATTTAGTTTTGATTTGGTCATTTGTTTTACCTTTTTTTTATTTTTTTATTTTTTAAGATCTGGAAGAAAATCTTCATTGCAAAACCGATAAAAAAATTGAATCAATCTCGTATGGTGGTAGTAAAAGTTCTTATAAAGAGATAACAAACTTCCATAGGAGGAAGAATCCAACCCTCTATAGAGGAGGAGAAAAAACCCTTACAAAATAGGGACACAATCTCTACAAATGGAGGATTATTACAACAAATAATAAAAAATAAATAAAAAACCAAATAAAAAACAATCAGATCCAAGTTGCCAAATGCATCCAAAGCTCCATTACACCGCAACCTTCTACTTGAAATTTGAAGACCCCATCTCCGCTGATCAAGATGGAACATTTTGGTTAAGTTAGCCGTCTAGCGTGAAACGAATGTGTTAAACAACGTCGATCTTCGGATTGTAAGAAGATCTGAGACCAGATCTTAAAGTTTTGGGTGTGAGGGTGAAAAGTTTTGGATGCGAAGTTGAAAGTTTAGGCGTAAGCTAAACATTAGATCTGGAAGATTAGAAAGACGGAGAGGCGACGCCAACACCGGTGGTCAGATG
The DNA here is from genome assembly GCA_030407325.1 of Camellia japonica. Taxonomy (NCBI): domain Eukaryota; kingdom Viridiplantae; phylum Streptophyta; class Magnoliopsida; order Ericales; family Theaceae; genus Camellia; species Camellia japonica. Next base: position 61,513,901 of record JAPPVO010000029.1, read on the forward strand.
CAAATCAGAAGAAGATGAGACAGATCTAGTGATGGTGGATTCAGGGAGGCAAGAAGGTGGTGGTGTGGTGGTGGCGTCGAAAAGGGTTGGAAGGGCAAGCTTCCAATATTATTAAGTAAAAAGACACAGAAAATGAGAAAAAGGGGGTGGAAGGTGGAGAGGAGGCCGACACCCAAGTTAAAATTAATAAATTTGTAACACTTTTCAATCTCCTAAGGTGTACATATAAGTCCAATCTAAAAAAAAAAACGTGTACATATAAGAAAAATTAATGAAAATTTGACTAAAAGGAACAAATTGAAACTTGACTCAAACTGTAAATATCAAATTGTTTAAATTAAAATAAAAGACTTACATTCCTATTGACTAGACTTATTTATTTATAAATTCTCCTATCCGTTCTTTTACATATCAACATAATGTTGAGACAAGATAATTATTCTGGAATTTACTGGTACCTTAGTGTACAAGATTTATAGGTATTTAAATTTATCACATGGGACTAGCCTGTAATTTACATTTAAAATAGTAGGAACCAAAGTGAAATTTGAATCAAACTATAATGGTGAAAATTATAATTTATTCTTTTAAAAATAAACAATTAAAAGTTTAAAAACATTCATCATTTTTATTTTTATGCAAATACAAATTTTGAAAATTCAAAAACAACATTTTAGGGGTCGTTTGTTAACGATTTTATCTCTTGTTTTCGATTTTCATTTTTATTTTTTTCAAATTGGAAACAAAAACTTATTTTGTATATTGTTTTTGTTTTCAATTTTTTTTTAAAAAAAAAACACAAAATAAGGGTTTTTTTTTTTTTTCCACTTGTTTTTAAAATAAATTTTCTCTTTCTCCTCTTACCCACCAACTTCGATCACCATCCACTACCACTATCAACCACAACCACCACCCATTGCGGGTAGCTAGTGAGCTCCAAAAAACCTCCGTTAGGTAGGTGGTCATGATTGTGATCTTTAGCCACCTTTTGGCGTTCTTCCGACCACCATATGACCTTTGACGACATCTGACTGTTAACTTCAACAGACACTTTCAACATCCTGCCATCGCTAGTCACCATATTTGTCCACATTCCATCTCTGGCCACCAACTCTATCAACTTATCAAATATATTTTCTATTTTATTTTTATTTGTTTTTTGTAGGAATATTTATACACCGCGGATTAGTGGATTCAATCCATAACTTTTACGCTCAAACCAAATCCATGGATCATGTAAGTGAATCACGTGCCTTCATTAACATCTTCGAATAATTACCAGCAGTGGGATAGAGCTACTAGAGAACTGCCCACACTCTTCACAATACAAAGACATGGTTGTTCTCCCATGACAGAGAGCTAGAGAGAGAAAGTCTTTTTTTAGAAAAATTATTCGATTAAAACCCATATCACATTATACGTAATATGTATTGAAAAATCTAGAAATCCCCTAGATATTGATTTGTGATTATGTATCAATTTTAAGCAGTAAACAACAATCCCAATCAAACAATCAAGACAAATCGACACAACGATTTTACGTGGAAAAACCACAATTGGACACCTCCAATTGTGATAAAAAACCACGGGCAACAGCCACAAAACAATCCACTAAGAAGATATAAAGGAATTACACATGTATACTCTCAATTACCTAGCGAATCCACGCCCGAATTGAACCAACCCCTTTGTGCCTCTTCCAACCCCGTCTTCACCTCGGAATTGTCTTGACGATGAGCCACTCTAGAATCCACCAAAGCTTCAGGCTCAAATTCTTTGGAATCCACCGAAGAACAACTCTCTCTTTGTGTAGAATAAACAAATAATCCTTTGATGTATACTCTTTAAACCATGAGTTGAATACTCAATCAAAACATCAAAGAAAACTAGCAAAATATCCCAGATATAAACCTTAATATCCAAGAAGAAGATCTGGAGGAATCAGTAAAGTTTTGGGAGAAAACCAACTACTTATAGAAATCCAAAGTAATCCTAGTTTTGGAAGAAAACCAATTCCTTATAGAAATCCGGATTTTGAAGCTCGCTCGAGCGAGAACCTTAACTCGCGTGATTTCCATTAGTGCCTTCGCTCGAGCCACGAACCCTTCGCTCGAGCGAACAATAAGCTCTTTCAGGTTTTTGTATAGATGCAATCCTTCGCTCGAGCGAGGATTTCTTCGCTCGAGCGAGCAAGGGCGGACAGCCAACTTTGAATGCAATTTTACATTTTACTTCGGGCGCGAGCTGACCGAGCAGCTCGACCCCCGTCATAATCAGCGAAGTGGCAATCTTGAAAGCATTAACATCACAAACTTCTCTGCAAGGCTCAATTCAGGTTGGATTCGCATCTAATAAACTCATAGCCTCACTAAAATAAAAGTGCGAAAACAAATACAACTGAAAGGAGTTTTGTCAAACGGAATTGCCAAGAATAAAAACCTAACAATCTCCCCCTTTGGTAATACCGTGACAAAACACACCTAACAAATAAAATCCTAAACACCCCAACCCATTACAGCCAATAAAAACAAACTTCTTTCTGACAGTCAAGATCTGCAAAACAACTATTAATGCCACAGTCTCCAAAACAACTATTAGTCCCACAAGAGTAAAAAAAACAATAAACATATGACTAGATTATCTTGAAGCATGAGATAAAAAAATGAATAGATGGAAATTGGAGATTTTAAGAACATGTAGCATGAAAACATGAAAACTAAGACACATGCACATGAATGGATGAAATCACACTACGACACATGTGCATGAAAACATGAACAACAACTTTCTCCCCCTTTTGTCATGAATTGACATGGAAGCTCAATCAACTAAAGCAAGATCATAAACCACACAAGCAATGACATGATAACGATTAACCAAACTCCCCCTCACTAAAAGCAACCACAAACATTGAAAACAATGAACAAGAAGAAAACGACAAAAATAATATGGTGGAGCAAGCAAGGAATTTCAGATTTGTACCTTGAAACACACAAGATTATCCAAGAAGCACAATTACTTGAAAACACAATGTGCACAGCCTCTAGAAGATTCCTCACAAAAGAAAGTAATGCATTATGTTAAAAGCATAGATCCCATGATAAAAGTGTGTGTGACTCTTGGAGTTCGACAAACACTAGATTCAAATCCTAGCAGTGATATGAAAGCTGGACCTCTGACAAGAGAATCTAAGCACAACTAAGGAAAGTCAAACCACTAGGAATCAATGAGTATTTGGTGAGTAAAGGCGGAGGCTCCCCCTCAATTAATGAATCCTTTATTTTTTTCCTTTTTTTTCACATCTTTTTTTTTTCTTTCTTTTGCACAACTTTTTTTTGTTTCTTTCTTTTGCACATTTTTTTTCCTTTTCTTTTGCACAATTTTTTCTTTCTTTTGCACACTCATTGGCGGCTGACACGCTCAAGAGTATGGAAACTGAACCAGAGAAGCATGGATATAATAAGGATGGCCTGGTTGGTGACTCTGAGGTAGCTTTTTCCTCATGGCTGGACTACAAAGAATAGAGGGGAAAGCCGTGGAGATGCAAAAAGATGGAAAGTGGTTAAGAGACTCAACATCACCCATGATATGCTAGTATAGGTCAATTCCTCTAGAAAGGCAAAAGATCAATGACAGAAGTCCATAGAGAAAAAATAATCACTAAGGCGGAAGACTCCGATATTGCTTCTAATCAAGAGTGTACACAGAATGAGACATACTAATCAAAAAACACACACTCCAAAATGAGTAATGACCACAGAAAGCACACACGCATATTAACATGTAATGGATATTCTTATAAATTCCTATATGCACCAAGGACATCTCAAAAAATTCAAGCTTGCAAAACCATACTAAGAAAATCATTTTGGATTTTTTTTTTTTTTTTTTCTTTCAACAATAAAGCAAGACAACAAATGAACAAGCACACATTTTTTTTTTCCCTTCTAAACAAAGCAAGACAGAAAACAAACATGCACACATTAAAAGACTCAAAAAGAAAAAAAACATACAGAAATCCAAAAACTAAAACTAATAAACAAATTAACACAAGTCAATTTTTCTCACCCAAACCGCTCTAGTATGAATAAAGTTATGAGAATGATGGTTCTTGGGTGGTGTCTTGACATTGTGGTTCCCTTTCCCTTCAATGGGAACCCGTCTCGACTTGGTTTCCAACTTCATATTCCAAGATCTAGTCAAACACATCCTCTGTTCATGTTTGGTCTCAAGCTGATCAAAATAGTGAGGTCTAATATGACCCTTAACCTCATTACCACCAATGAAGTGTCTCCTACCCCACGAGATGTTGGAATTTCTTCTATCTCTATGAGACACTCTCCCATGCAACTTATAACAATAAGGACGAATATGACCATGCATACCACAATGATGACAAATAAAAACAGGGTGTACAGGGTGTACCTTCTTTTCTTTTACCTTACCAACTCTAGGAAGTTTTAGAAGTCCATCCTTATGTTGAATTTTTCGTTCTCCCTTTCCTTGAGTTCTTGTATCATGAGATGTAGATGCACTCTGTTTTTGCTCTTTGTGATCACCAAAGCCAATGCCACTCTTGTCACAACACATTTGTTGAGACCCAATGATATCCTCCAAAGTCTTTAATCCTTTGTTCCAAAGACCAATGGTAGCCATAGCACACTTGAGCTCTTCCTCTTTCTTGATCATTAGTTCTTCCAAGGCAACTTGAGACATCTCGAGAGATTCAATATTTTCTTCATACATTGCATAGATTTGCTGTAGCTCATTCCTCTCTGTTTCACAAGTCAAGAGTTTTGCACAAAGAGCTTGTCGATCATTAGCTATCTTGATGGCATCAATCCTAGCCTCGGAAATCTCCTCTTTTAGTTTGACATTCTCACTTTCACATGCTTTGAGTTTCATAGTGAGTTTGTCATTCAATTTGGATAAGTTAAGAGATTCCTTATACAACTTTTCATAAGCTTGCTCAAACTCTTCATCATCACTCTCCGAGGATTCATCATCAGTGGCATTCTCAACCGACCTCTTCGGATACTCTGTTCGTCCTTCAGTTTCGGAAGCCGCAATGAAAGCAAGGAATTGTTTATGTCTTCACCTTGATCTTCATTGTCACTTTCATCTTCATCAGATTCTGAATCATCATCCCAAGGGATGGCAAGGGCTTTCTTCTTCTTCAAACGAGTGGGGCATTCTGAAGCAAAGTGGCCAAATCCTTGGCATTCATAGCATTGGACTCTTTCAGAGTTCCCTTGTATCTTTCCTTTCTCCTTCTTGGCCATAGAATTAATTTTGAGTTTGTCTTTGCCTTTAGATTTATGAGTATGAGTAGATTCCAAAAGATTAGGATTCTTTTTCAAAAAGATTTTTTAAATTGTTTAACAAAAGCAGCCGTAATCTTGGAATCTATCTCACAATCTTCATCAGAATCCTCTCCAACTCTATGAGCACTACTAAAAGCAATAGCATCTTTTTGTTTCTTTTTGAAATTCCTATGTGCCTCATAAGTTTGGAGATTTCCAACCAAGTGATCCAGCTTGAGGTTGTCGACATCTTGAGCGTCCTCAATAGCCGTAACTTTTGGTTGGAACCAATCAGGCAAGAATCTCAAAATTTTTCCCACAACTTTGGATTTTGGTATTTTTTCACCTAAATTGAAGTTAGAATTTACAATGTCACTCAACTTCGCATAAAATTCATCAAAGGTCTCATTATCTTTCATTGAAAGATTTCGAAACTAGATCTGAGCCTTTGAAGTTTTGAGCGTTTCACAGAAGGAGTGCCCTCATGAATAGTTTGTAAGATATCCCAAGCCTCTTTTGCGACTTCACAATTACAAATATGACTAAACTCTTCAGGTGTGACAGCACAGAGAGAATTGATAGCTTTACTATTCCAGCTACTATTTTGGTAATCAATTGTGTCCCACTTATCAATTGGTTTGGGGAAAGTTACTCCATCAATGGTAATCGTTGGTTCAGTCCACCCATACATGACAGATTGCCAAACTTTTTCATCAATAGATTTCAAAAACGATCTCATTCGAGCTTTCCAAAAAGAATAATTGGATCCGTCAAGTAGGGGTGGTCGAACCATAGAATTTCCCTCACGAATTGAATCCATTATCACAAATCAAACAAGATCTCGCTCAAAAGTTTTAAAAAACAAAAGAGCGACCCGCTCTGATACCAACTGAAAAATCTAGAAATCCCCTAGATATTGATTTGTGATTATGTATCAATTTTAAGCAGTAAACAACAATCCCAATCAAACAATCAAGACAAATCGATACAATGATTTTACGTGGAAAAACCACAATTGGACACCTCCAATTGTGATAAAAAACCACGGGCAACAGCCATAAAATAATCCACTAAGAAGATATAAAGGAATTACACAGGTATACTCTCAATTACCTAGCGAATCCACGCCCGAATTGAACCAACCCCTATGTGCCTCTTCCAACCCCGTCTTCACCTCGAAATTGTCTTGACGATGAGCCACTCCAGAATCCACCAAAGTTTCAGGCTCAAATTATTCGAAATCCACCGAAGAAGAACAACTTTCTCTTTTGTGTAGAACAAACAAATAATCCTTTGATGTATACTCTTTAAACCATGAGTTGAATACTCAATCAAAACATCAAAGAAAACTAGCAAAATATCCCCAGATATAAATCTTAATATCCAAGAAGAAGATCTGGAGGAATCAGTAAAGTTTTGGGAGAAAACGAACTACTTATAGAAATCCAAAGTAATCCTAGTTTTGAAAGAAAACCAATTCCTTATAGAAATCTGGATTTTGAAGCTCGCTCAAGCCAAGCTTCTCTCACTCGAGCGAGAACCTTAACTCGCGTGATTTCCACTAGTGCCTTCGCTCGAGCCACGAATCCTTCGCTCGAGCGAACAATGAGCTCTTTCAGGTTTTTGTATAGATGCAATCATTCACTCGAGCGAGGACTTCTTCGCTCGAGCGAGCAAGGGCGGACAGCCAACTTTGAATGCAATTTTGCATTTTGCTTCGGGCGCGAGCTGACCGGGCAGCTCGACCCCGTTCATAATCAGCGAAGTGGCAATCTTGAAAGCATTAACATCACAAACTTCTCTGCAAGGCTCGATTCGGGTTGGATTCGCATCTAATAAACTCATAGCCTCACTAAAATAAAAGTGCGAAAACAAATACAACTGAAAAGGAGTTTTGTCAAACGGAATTGCCAAGAATAAAAACCTAACATGTATAGATGCAACAGATGTAACTACCCAAAACTCTATCTCCCCAGGAGATGAGATTGTGGGTTATTCACCCTTATCCCCAGGATAAGGTGGTTTGAAAATCAAACTGTTAAGGTTACTACATAGGTCATGGGTCATGCCACCATGGGCACACAAATCCAGGTCTGAAACCCAACTGTATTTCTAACAGTTTTCAAAATATTTTTGTACACCAAACAAGTTTTATATTTTTGTTTTTTAGAAAAATAAACAAAAACCTAATGTTTATTTTTTGTAAATAGAAGATTGAAAACTAAAAATGTTAACAAACTAGGCCTAAGTGTTACTTAAAAAGTCATTCTTTTGGAAAAAGTTATCACTAACGAAAATAGTTTGCCAAATAATATTTCAATATTGTCAACAACAAAAAAAATAAAAATAAATAATAATAATAATAATAATAATAATAATAATAATAATAAAAATAAAAACAGCAAACAAAAAATGAGAATACAACAAAGGAAATCCCTTCAGTTCTGACCCTTTTAAATATCGACTTATTATGCATTTGGTACATATTACGTATTTGTTGTAGAATAAAGATTGTGACCTTCTTTCCCCCACCCCCTTTTGACCTCCTTTATTTTTTGATTGGTCACTTTTTCTTTTTCTTTTTCTTTTTTTCTCCTCCCCCAATCACCACCCGCCACGTGTGTGTGGGGGGTGATGGGGGTTGAAGTTTGAGGGGGTCTAAATCACTGCTGTTTGTTGTATATGTAATTTTTAGTAGAATTACGATAATTAGTAATTCGAAAATGAAACTTTACATTTTGTGGTGATACATTTTTTCATTAAACATTTTTTAATCACAAAATGGGCAACATTATTATAAAAATGCATAATTTTAAATTTGAACTACTAATTTTCGTAATTCAATAAAAAATTACGTGAAGTAACAATGTGCATAGGGTCCCTACAACCAAACATCTCATTCCAATTTATTTATTTATTTTTTAAGTAAATAAAAAAAGGGGTAGCTAGGCTACGCTAGCCCCTAACCCCGGTTAAAACCTTAGTTGGAGTGAAATATAAGGGCGCCATCCGAGAGACTATGGTATCTCATCCCAAAAACTTTGAGAAGCAAGCTAGTGCAAGTAACTTCAAAATTAAAATATTTTCACATATGAGAAGTGTGGCTTACCCATCTCTTCTCTTGGTGATGAATGGTTGGAAATCAAATTTAGTGGCAGGGGCAAAGAACTGCCGTGTCTCCCCAGTAATTGAGAATCCCATTGAACCAGGGGGTAGTCTTCACTTGCACTTAGGGTTCCCCCATTTATGCACCCAACGAGTTATCCATATCACAACTAAGGCGGTGTTTGAGAAGTTGTGGAGCAGGTCATTTTAGCCTCAAGTTTGAAAAAAGCCATGTAACTTAGCACTGTAGTTAAATCATTGCTTTATATTAAAAAAATAAAAAATAAAAATAAATAAAAAATAATTTGTAGCTCAGCAGCCTATAGTCAGTGGAACTGTAGGCTACCACTGTCACTTGATGGCTGTCCCACCAGTAGGAAATGACACTTTCGCCCCTTTATACTAATTTTGAAAAAAGTGAGATTAGGGACAAATTTGTCATTGCAACCTCAAATATCATTTCAAACACATTTTTTAATATAACAACTCAAATAAAAATTCATTCTATCTTCCTAAACACAAAAACTAAAATAACCTACTAAAATAATCAAAAAGTCAAAAAACTTAAAAATAGTCACTTTCCAAATACCCACTAAGCCTATTAGGCACAAAGCAACTATTAGTTTTATTTTGTTGCTTCTTTCCTGCTTTGTTTTACTTCTATTGGCAAAAAAAAAACTTTCGTAATGGCAAAGAATACTTATAAAAAAAAAGAAAAAGAAAAAAAAAGAGAGCGCTTAAATAGGCAAACCTAGTGAAATAAACAACAAACATGACAGCTTAGTGTGCTGATAAAAAGTCAATTCAATCCACGACCAAAAAAAAAAAAAAAAACAAAGGGTTCGTTTGGTTTGAATTTCCTAAAAATTTTTGGGAAAATTTCTCTATAAATGAGTTTTCAGAAAAACTAAAACCAAACAAATTTTTCCAAAAAAATTTCCCAAAACTTGTCAACCAAACAAGTTTTCCAAACAAATCTCTCTCTCATACACATCAAATCAATCACTTTTTCCAAAACTTTCTCTCAAAATAATTTTCCAAAACATCTTTCCAAAAAAACCAAACCAAACAACTTTTCGTACTTTTTATCTCCCAAACTCATCTCTCAAACTCAAACCAAACATACCCAAAGACTTTTTAATGTACTGAAAAAAAATAAAAATAAATAAATAAATAAGACAATTTAATGCACGAAAGAGAATAATTAATTGAGAGAAACAGCAATCGACAAATTTTTTACCGAAAGGATTTTACCGTCATCTAGCTCCAATGGTTGTGGGGGTACAAGTGCAACTCTAAAAGAGTGTTACTATTCACATTTTATCAATTATTTTGAATAGAAAATTTTATTTTCATACATCTAGTTAGTTCAGGACACATCTTTTCTTAATATACACACCTATTAATTTGATAATTAACTAATTTTCTCCATCCATACACTTAAAGTTACAATTACACCATTTATTCATAACCGTTGTATACACACCGCTTTACCCTTAAATCCACACACTTTTATTGACCCTATTTCATATTTGTACTTTCACCCAGACAAAAGTGAAGACTAAAGTCAGTGAAGTTTCTGTACGGGAAAGAAATAAACCTTCTCATATAATCCTGTTGATCAAGTCTGCGCTCCTCCGTACGACGTCGTTCAACTACCTGAAAATACACACGTGAGCTAGCCGGCGGGGGTGTGCCGGAAACCTCTCCGATGCCTAAGTCAGTTAAGTAGACAAATAGACAAGAGCTCTGTGTATTCAGAAAACAAAGTTGTGTTACCTTTCCAAAGGTGATGTTTGTGAGCTTTTATAAGTTCCGTGGGGCACAATCCAAGTAGGACTCTTACTTCTCTATGTAGAGTCCTCCTAGGATTCATACTTCTGAAAGATAATGTTTATCCTCCAACACCCCCCTCACTGCTTAAACCAAGTGAGATGGTTTCATTATGGCCGAATTACCATCCGACCAACATATCAATACCATGTTTAAACTAACTGAAGTGACCGACCTAGAAGCCAGTTCGGCTCTTCCAAACCGTCTCCTATCTCGGCTTCACACGCTAAAGCCCGAGCTACTCATAGAAAACACTTGCCGAACTAATCCAGAACAATTATGAAGATGGCTCTTTCATACTTTGGTTAGAAGACTCAACCGGTCCAACCGTAGCACTCTTCCGAGCCGAGATATCAACTCTCTTCTTTGACCGGGCTAACTCTATGGCCTTCTAGGACCGGGCTAATTACCACAGTTTCTCGGACCGGACTGACTTTAAAGCCCATTTACTCAGCCTCTCATACTACAGCTCATAACAGCCTTTTTACCCAGCTCGGCCCAATGTATCCACATAAATCACCCTCTCAGTTTCCATTCAAAAAAAAAAAAAGTTTGTGAAGTTCCTTCCATTGAAAACCTCCATTGAAAACCATTGCAGACCCTCGTTGAAGGCAAGGAATCTTTCCATTTTATTATTACATTTATCATTTTATTATTGTATTTACTATTTTCGAATCTCTGTGCACTCCATTGGTATAAAACCGTCAATTTATTTTTTATTTTTTATGTTTTATGTTTTACAGTTTGGAGCTCTTAGCACTGGTTGTCTGAAATTGTAGGTTTAATTGGGAACTTAATTACCGAATAAATGGTATTATTTTGACCTATTAGAACCGAAAAAATATAAAAATTTGATATATGTTTGCCGAATTTGATAAGTTGTTTCAATTCTGTAGTGCCAAAAACATGCAATACTTTCGACATTTGATTTTCGAAATTTATGTGTTGCTTTGGCACTGAAGTTCCGAACGGATTTTTTTTGGCCTTTTTTTTTTAATATATATAAATTTAGACCAAGTTACATATGCCACCAAGAATTGGTTTTACCATAGGTTCTTTTCCAACAATTTTATTTTATGAATATGTTTATGTATTTAATTTTTATTTTTTTCTTTGCGTACTTCAATACATAACAATAGAAAAAAAAATCTGTGCAATACTGGTACTTCGACATTATATTGTTAGCACAAGTAGTTGTTATTGCTATATCGCTTGATGACTACAATTTGACTATTTGATTATATATTTGTTAGTGTTTTCACTATAAATGCTACATTGGGTTGATGAGAACAACTTTTCTTATGCAAATGGATGTCGGTCCCAGTCAACGTCGGTCAGTAACAGCTTCGAGCAGAAGACTCTATGAATTAGAGAATGTTGAATGTGGACATAGACGTGGATGTGCTCGAGTGCATGATGATGATGCACACATTGCCATGGATGATGATCCTATACATGATGCACCAGTTATGGACGATATTGCTATGGACGATGACCCTACTGGTGATGATGCTGACATTGTTGATGAAGATATCCTTACTCAAGCCATTTCTGGGAGGGCCAACTGATCCATCAATCCTTAAAAGTTTTAAAAGTCATGTTGGCGCAACTATTTGGAATGGTACTGATGAAATGGGGCCCTTGAAGTGTCATAATTACTCGTCTAAGATTCGTTCGTGGCCATGGTGGGAACAAGGCAACAATACTACATTTGTAAACATTGTGGAGATGTCAGGACTTGTACACTAAGCTTGTTGCACGTACCACTTTGTCAACAAAATTGTAGTGTCTAATTTGGTTGAGAAATGGCAACCGGAGACAAGCACCTTCCATTTGACTCTTGGAGAGATGACTATTACATTGGACGATGTCGCCAATATCCTAGGGCGTCCCATTGTAGGCAAATCTATTAGCGTGTGTAAGTTGTCAAAAAGGCGGACTATTGCATTAGTAGTTAGTACCTTGGAAATTGATGAGCAAGAGGTCAGACATGAGATGTCTAGTGTTGGAGGCAACTCAATGAGGCTTGAGTGGTTGAGGGCACACTTTCATAATGTTACATATAATGATTTAATGGAAAGAATTGTATGTGCAGGTAGAGCATACTTGCTATTTTTGTTGGGTTGTACACTTTTCAGTGACAAGACTGGTACTAGGGTCCTCGTTGTTTATTTGAGTTTGTTGTCCAATTTGACAACCGTATCTTTGTATGCTTGGGGTGCTGCTGCATTGGCATACTTATGTAGATAGTTGGGGTACACTAGCAAGTCCGGCGTGAAACAAATAGTCAATTACATGACACTCCTTGAGGGATGGATTTATGAGCACTTTCATGGATTCCGACCACACCTGAATATGAATTACATTCAAGACATGCCACATGTTTACCATTGGAATTCTTGGAGAGAGTCTGGTGAACAGACACAGTTGCAGGCTTTTTGAGAGGAGCTTGATAGGTTGGGTATACACGATGTAAGTTAAAAAGTCTTTCAAAATTTGAAACTTTATTTCATATAAAATTTGGAATTGTCATATCTTACAGTTGTTATTGTTTGTAGGTTATTTGGAACCCATACCAGAGTTGTAGAAATGCCCATCATGTCACCTAGTTACGTTCTACCACGATTTCCTAAAGTGTTTAGAAGTAGTTAAACCATATCACCCTAATAGAGTTTTGAGACAGTTTGGCAGAGTGCAGACAATCCCTAATCCACCACTTGGCCCTATATGTGCTTCTCGAGGAGCCACAACTCCATGCTACAATGTTATGTATGCATACTTGGACATCATTTGGGAGGCATGGGACAACCATGTGTTATTGATCGGAGGAGGAGTACACCGATACGGCAACCTTGGGATTGTGTTCTTGGTTACATGGATTGGTACAAAACTATTACCCATGTGTACGTTCAAAACCCAGTGCGTCATTCTCAGGTGGACCCAAATATTCATCATTAATAGTATCCTAGCCAAGACGCACATGTATCCTCTTTTTCATTTACATTACAAATTATTCATGTAAACTGTTATAGGTTTGTATATAATGTTGTGTTTGTCTCATAATGAAGCGTATGTCACAAATATATCAGATTACTCACCCTTTCGTTGAGGCTAGTTATGAGGAAAGTGTTCGACATCCTGCTAGGCTTTACTATGCAATTGATTCAATTGAACAACTTCTTCAAGATTAGCACATTGTTGAAGCTGCGCCCAACACATCCACTAAGGGTCGGTCTACACCTAGCTCTTTTACTACACATCGTTTTGGAGCACATTACACTCGCCGATCACGTAGTTGATAGTAGTTCATAATGTTCGCACAAGTAGTTTGTGATGCTATTGGTGGATGTATAAGGAGACAAATATTATTATTATCTTTGGATTATGTACTTGTTGGATACTTTGGTAGATTTAGTAGTAGGTATTTATCTGTGGTACTCTTTAATATTATTATTACTCTTTGGATTATGTACAAGGAGACATGTATATTGTGATGATGTGGATGGATTGAACTACTAGTTAATATCATTATTTCTTTTTAGATACTTGTTTGTTAATATTATTACTCTTTAACAATAGTTGCACTTGGTTAACATTATTTTCATTACGTTTTATGTTCAGACAATGTAAAAATAATATGATATCCATTCCATAAATAAGAGAACTATAAGTCATATGATATTCTATTAAAAAAATGACCATTACAAAATCCAATGGCAAAATGATATCCATTTCGTTACTCCATACTAGCGAATCATAAAAACTAATGTTTTAAACATCTCATGACTGATCTCTAATACATCAATCTATGTCAACTACATCAAATGTCTCTCGAGTAGCTACGTTAGGTCCAATGTTGTTTTGGAATTTTTGAATGTGGCTAACATATGCATTCTCCCATTCTGATGCATAAGGGTGATGGTGAACTCGCCAAAACACAACAATGGGAAGAACTAGATGACCGAGCCTCCAAAAATACCTGCGTGTACATCCAATGAAAATTCAACCAAATTAATATAATAAAAAAATTACATATTTTTGTCAAATCCATCAAATTTGCAATTGCACAAATATTAAATCCATTGTTAGGTTATTTTCATAGGTTATACCTGCACAAAATGATTTCCACTGACAAATCTAATGGCAATCTCGCAACGATCAACTAGGGTTACTGGAGGTGATCTCAAAGGTAAGAAAGTGAGACACTGTTGCAATAACAAGTGATACAAGACTGCATTATAAAATGATGCAATAAGATGCTCCATGTCAGGCATAGTCATCCAATGATCAAAGCCTAAGCCATCTTCAAAATATGAAAATATGTGTGTTAGCTCCTCACCCTATTATGCGACTCATATAGTACGACTTATTCATCTTTGTTATTATTCAATTCATGTAGCAGATCACGCCTAACTTGCACCCAGTCATTCTCTCCAAAACCAAGTAAACCTGCGATAGCTCTAAAACCACAATTCCCATCACCATCTACATCTTTCATCAACTTTATGAATGGTTTTAACATAGGCGGGAAGTCACCAACATATGTACTCGGTGAACTTATTTTTGTACATATGTCTTTGTCTTTACATTCCGTTCTTCTCACACACTTTTAAAGCTCTTTTTTCTTTGACTGACTGGAAGCTAATGTACTCTGGTTATCATGGCCATCGTCAACCAACTCAAATGTACATGGGTCACGACGACAAGATATATCAATTTTCTTATGTCCTCGACGTGGATTAGGCTTCACATCAGACTCAATAAGGAAAGTGGTCGTTGGATTTGCAATTCCCTCAACTTCTTCAACATATCCAATTGTGTAGCAATATCAGACTCATTGAACCGCTTCAAAATCATCTCAAGTTCTGGGATACAAGTCAATTCAAATTTCTTAACCTTCGGATTATGTACACATATAGTAAGTCGCATCCAATGTACATGTATGCTACTGAGTGAAATAATACAGCCTTGTCTCACGTAATTTGCAATCTCGTGAACACAAGGTAAACCATGCATGCGCCTAAGAACACACCCACATGCTGCAACATCAATTCCTACTGAATTTGCTCTCTTACTCTCTACCAACACGTACTCCAATGCACAAATAGACACATTACCCCGAAGCTCTCTGAATTGAGAAGGTTTGAATTGATGTTGCACAACAATCAAACTCTTCTCAAATGATGCTTTTACTTGAATGTGCTGCAACTCAAGTAGACAATATATTTTTTTAAATGAAATCTCAAATGTTATTTGACTTGAACCTAATTGCCTCTTAAATCTAGCATGAACACTTTCAACCCTGTTCAAATAGATGTAAACAAAAAATAGTCAAGCATAATAATTAAAAATAACAATATGATTTATAAGAAAATATGAAAAATAAATAAATAACTATTATCGATTGGTTATAACATTGCCAAAATGCACACACATGTTTGTATGTGCTGTAATGAATTTTTCTTTATACGGGTTCAACCAACTCACAGTAACATACTTGATTGCCTCCAGATAGTTACTGAAATTCTTATGCAATATTGCAACGTGATCATTGTACTCCTCTTCAGTCAATGACAATACTAAATAGTTCCATGTACTGTTAAACTTCTCTCTCTCTCTTTTTTTTTTTGGTCTCAAACATTTTCTTGTATTTCGCCTATACATTCTTATTAATATGCCAACGACATAACAAATGTCGAGCATTCAGAAAGGTGTTGTCAATGGCATTCATCAAGACAAGCTCTCTGTCTGTGATAATGACTTCAGGTAAAACACTATTGTCCATAAGATCACATGACGCTCATGCATAATTATCAACCTGCTCAGTTTGCAAGTATGCGAAAGCCACGGAGAATGTCATATGAGTTGATGTCACTCCGACAATTTCATGAAGAGAAAGCCGATATCTATTCGTCTTATATGTGCAATCCATAATAACACATGAGGGAATATACGAAACAAATCCAAACTCACTAGATGTGCCTAAAACAAGTCCGTGATAGTCATAGAGCCTTCCTTACATCGATGGCACTCAATGTACTTATATTTCGCTAATTCACCGAGCAGTTGTTGCATCTAGGATCTACCCGCTTTCTGTAGAACCCTACATCGATGTCGTACATTGTAAACTATCTTCATTGTGCTCATATTAAGGGCATCCCTCCGCTTGAGTGTAATGAGTATCTCTTTTGGTCTTACTAGACTCTTTAACATATCTACTAACAATGACTTTTCATTAGCTGACAATCTCCCTACATATGAATGTCCTTGGAGATGCTCTGCAACTGGATGATTATGTAGTCCGCAAACTACATTCAATGTCCATTCATCATTTGTTTTTTGTTTTCAACATATATGCCCTCAAATCAAATGGACATTCACACTTCTTTGTACCAGTTTGTCTCAGCAAGTCTTTTGAGCCATCTTTTAACTTCTTACGCGATCTATACTTCCCACTTCACTCACAACAAAAGAATTCTTGGTCTTTGAACCATAGTCCGACGTCCTTATAATAATAACAAAGTCATTTGTCCTTCCAATATCATGTACCCAAGTGAGCAATTCCTTTTTATATAATGGGACACAACTTTCATAAGAACAAACTAAACAAACTTATTAATAAAAATTATGAACTTACGAATTTCATGTTAAAGGTTACATGTTTAGCTGTAAAATGCCTAGTACAATCCACCATAATATCCGATCGAACCTTAGTTTCTTCAGTGCATGCCATCTGAAAAGAAAGGGAAACTTTCATTCGACTGTACAGAGCCGAAAATAATAATAATATTTGGCAGTTAACTACTGAAATAAAATAACAAATTTTGTATTTAAGTATAGAAAAAATAAAAATAAAAATCGGAACTTGACTATCGAATTAATTTCTAATTTTCATATTTCAAGTATAGAGAGATAAATAATATTTCGGGAAGTTAATTTCCGAATATAGTGATGAAATTCAGCATGGTTATCCGATTGAAAACCAAAAAAAAAAATACTAAACGAAAAAAACTAACCTTTTCATCACTGATTTTACTGTCATCAGACATATTTTTTCTTGAGTTTGAACTTCCATTGGTTTGCAACTCTTCCATGTCAAAATCAAGTAAAATTTGTGGAACTAATATGAAAATAATTTAAATAATAGAATATAAATCTAGAGATTAAAGTAATATGAGAGATGTTTTGAGAGTGTTGCTTTGCAAGCAATAGAGGAGTATAGAGTGTGTAACAAGTAAAGTGACAGCAATAGAAAAACTAGGTTTTTTTTTTTTTTTAACTCAAAAGATGTATATTGAGATTTTTTTTGTTCTTAAAATGTGTACAGAGATTTTTTCTGCATAATATTATGGGTGTTACTAAATGTCTATTATGATCATTTTTATTTAGAATATAATTGTCATTAAATTAATTTTATTAAGTGTGTGCCCTGAGCTAATTAAGTGTGTGGAAATAAACTTTTTCATTTTGGACCCCTTATTTTTTAGTTTTTATTTTTTTATTATAATAATAACCTCAAATGAAATTACTAAAAAGGACATCAATAATTTTAGAATATCTCATCTCACAATTAAGTTCATACACCCACTATCATAATTAGGGTTTATGAGAGCATCCACCACATCACCATCTATCCATCTTCCTCAAATCCCACCTTCAAAACCTACCCCCTCAAAACCTTGAAAACCTTTGGCGGCAATATTCTGGTAGTAGCGGTGACAACCATTTGATTGCCTACACTTCTCCGGCAATGACAATAAGTAGAAGTTTTTCTGGCAACTACAACTCCATGAGACGAGAGGAGTACAATAAAAAAAAAAAAACTCAAAGAAGATTCATAACTTTGATAGTGTTCTTAACTCAGAGGAGATTGACCTTGTAAGGGTAAGTTTTTTTAAAAAAATGGAAAAAATAATAAAAATTGTTTGTTATTTTTTTGGGGCTAAACTCTCAAACATATGATCAAAATTTAGGAACACAGGGCTAAACATTGTTTATTTGTTCAGGAATAGGTAATCGAACATATCTTATTTGTTCGAAAACAGACAATCGAAACTCATGGAGATCACAAAATCTACAAAAGGAAAATTTTGAATCAACAACAAAAAATCCTACATTTATTTTCTCTGGTCGTGAATAAGTATGTGAAGATGAAATAATAATCACCTTCGTGGTTTTGTTATGATTTTTGGGAGAAAGTCTTTTTGTGGTGTGAGGGTGTGTATTCAATTGAATGGGTGGTGTAACAAGCCCGCGGGGCACCTCGCTACAGTTCGGACTCGATTTGTTGTCACGGTTCATAATCTGAACCAAAGAGTCCAAATCCAAATCGTTTTGAGAAAACAGATTTTTGAAAGAAGTGCCAAACATGGACTGCTTTGCCAGATACAGAGTCGCCACCTAAATATTTTATTTTGGGAAATTTAGGAAACCCTGACTCGTTGCCTAAGGCTACGTGTCGTCATCACCAAAGTTGCCTCGGCTCGGGAACTTGGGTACTATTGGGGAAGGTCATTTCGTGAGCACCCCCGCTCGATCAAAGATCGGCCTCTACTAACCATGATATCAAGTTTTGAAAACATTGTGTGTTCTTATTCCGGTTATTAGCCTAGATTTACTATGTGATGCGCACAGCATACAAGTATAGACCGGGTCGCCTGAATTGGAACAAAACATTTCATGTTTTTTTTTTTTGAAAGATGGTTTGCTACTCGCAAGTAGGCTTAAAATGCAGATTTTGCCACCCTCAGGTGGGCTTAGAAAACATGGTTTTGCCACTATCTAGTGGGCTTAAAAACTCACAGTCGATGATTTGTTCCAATCCAAACAACCCAACCTTCACCCACAGGCATTCAGGCAGATATATCATATAAGCAAATAGCCTCATGGTAAGCATGCTATCATGGCAGTCACTCACACACATGCAAGGATGCTAAAACATAAAACTTACCGAGTACTCCAAGCCAAAACAGAAGCTCATTAGAAATCATGCATGATCCTAACTATACAGAGATGCCTAATGCAACACATGCAAAAATGCAACTATAGCAGGCACGGCTATTTTAAACATGGCATATGAGATGCAACAGCTATCAAGTATTCAATTTGGAATTGAAATACAAATGCAGTTAGTATGATGCGCCAAGCCCGGTGCATGCAAAACAGATGAATGAATGCAAACATGCTATGATACTGTATGCTAATTGAAACATGCCCTAATTCTAACCATCATAAGTGGGTAAATAAAAGGGAAGAAAGACGTGGGGTTGGAAGACATACATCACACTCACGCACACTTATTACAATTATGCCCTCGCGCAGAGGGTCCGAATAAATAGTACAGTCCAAATATGTACAAATCCTAATTAATTTACAAATTAACTAAGAAAAATAATAAAATGGCATGCAAGCCAGGGACTGTCTTGACTCTTCTCAGATGATAAATGATGCATGTCCGGGTTGCCTTGTGCAGAAATCCACTGCGATGCCCCAATTAGCCTCTGTTTTGCAATGATTTTTGGAAAGCGCGCCAAGCCCGGAAGACTGCTGATTCTTGATTTGCTGCAACAGAGAGCAGGAAAGGGGCATAGCAATGTATTTTCACAAATGTATGCATGTCTCGATCCTCGTGCCACCAATGACGCATATTAATACATGATGACCGAGGAATCGAATTGCACAACTTGATATGGAATGAATGCACATGAAAACTCAACTAAAACCTAACTCCATCATGGATAATCCGGAGTGTCGGTGACTGGGGAATTGAGACACGTCCCGTCACTCGGAGTACGGAACGTACCTCATTTCCCGTGCCCGGGCTAACTCCTATCCCGAACACAATGCATATGCATGATATGCATGAATGCAACTAAGATACAACCTAACATGCACAATGCTATGGATGGCATACACAATGCACGAGATAACATGGCATACACAATGCACTAACACACAATCTAGCATGCGCAATGCTATGAAATGGGATGGCATACATGAAATGGGATGGCATACACAATGCATAATGGACTTACACAACACAAATGGACCTCAGCCACACTCACATAAGAGGCCATTAGATGAAAATGAGACAACTCGAGATGCGTGCACGTGCACGCAAACCGAGGACCGAACCTACGGCACGGAATGCCACTCTAACAAGACATAGCAAAACAGGGAATATGGCATACTATCATGCAAATTTCAGAGGCAAAATGAGATGTAAAACAGCCCCGAAACATGGTAAAATGGTACCCGATGCATGGAACGAGTCCCGAAACATGAATTTGGCGCATGAAATGACCTATAGCTATGCAATCATGCAATATTTGAACATTAAGTGTAAAGACAGAGCAAGGCAGCCCCAAAAAAAGCATGTTTACAGTTTTAATCAAGGCCAAACAGTGAGCACAAATGGGGCTAAGCTAGCATACAAAAATGGCCCGAAAGCAAGATATTGAAGCAACTCAGATGCTGGCCCTAAACAAGTGAGGCCCTTCTACAATGTTGAAGAGGGGCCCAAAATATGATGTTTTATAGTTGATGGCCGAGCCCAAAACAGTGTACAAATATGCTCAACATACAATGCAAGATATGGCCTAAAAGAGAGGCTACAACACAAAGTATACAAAAGATGCTCCAAACAGCAATAGACCCTTAATGAAACATGGAGAGGGGTCAAAAAATGCCATTTTCAGTTCGGACCAAGGTCCAAAACAAGCAAAATAGGCTAATAAATCATGCAAAAATGGGACCAAAGATGGATATCAAAGCAAGTGATACATGGAGGATTCAAAAAGTGATGAGCCCTTCTACAATGTTGAATAAGAGCTCAAAATAAGCCTATTTACAGTCTGCAAATGCTTCATCAAACAAATTACACATGAGCCTAAAATACTACACAAGAAATAGGCATACAAGAGGGATAATGAAGCAAGTGCAAAATGGGGGCCTCAAACAGTGAGAGGCCCTTAATGAAAGATGAAATAGAGCTCAAAACACTACTTTCAGTTATGGCCTGAGCTCAAATGTATAAGCAAGAAGGGCTAAGAAATGATACCAAAATGAGCTAGAAAAGAGGGAAATGTTGCTCACCCTTGAAGACCAATCCTTTGCTGCCTCTTGGACCAAGAAATGCTGCCTCCTAGCCTCTGAGAAGACCCTCCTAGCTGCTGGAATGAGTGGTGGTGTGGTGCTAGGTGGTGGTGAAGAAATGAGTGTAGGACTTGAGAGGTTTGAAGCTTGGAAGTGTAGAGATAGGGAAGATATGCATACAAGGCTTAAAGGCAAAATTTCTAACCCCTAAACACAGCTGGGCAGCCTGGTTTTATAGACAAAAGGGGGTGAAAAAGGGGGGGAAATGGGGGGGAAAACTAATTCAAGTTTCCCCCCAAAAGGCCAAACCCTCGGACATGGGTGAAGTGCAAAACAAAATACATGCCAGAACACACTTGGGAGGGGGATAATGGTCGGCTAGTTTAAAAGGGCAAAAAATCATTTTTTTTAGATAAGTGGCCGGCCGGCTACTTTTTCTGGGTTTTCTGGCCAGCCAGCTACTTTTTTTGGCTTTTCTGGCCGGCCAGCTACATTCAAGACAAAAAAGTGGGCTTCCGGAAAAAAAGTGGCGGTGGGTGATTGGAAGTCCAAATGTGGCTGTTCAAGTTTCCAAATTGAAGCCCCGGAAGTTATCTTTCCGATGGCGCAAACCTTGCATTAAAATTCCTCCTGTGGAAAAAGTTATGCTCATTTCCGTGAAGCCGCGCAGATTCGGTCCCAACCGGAGTGATGTCCTACTTCAATCAACCATATCTCCCCTATCCGGAATTGGATTTAGGAGATTCTTGAGTCAAAATGAAGCCCCGGAGGTCTTATTTCCAACGGTGGTGGCCTCATAACTTTATTCCAAGTTGCGAATGAATAGGCCCGATTCGGCGAGGGCTGTCCGATTCTCTCTTAACGATTCATGCCCATTTTCTCCCCCAACTGGATTTCTTCCTTCTTCTCCTCTTTTCTTCAACTTCAAGCCCCTAAGTAAGGTGTTTTGAAAGATTTTCAAAGATTTCATCTCTCTTTCATTCATTCCCACTTTGTCCTTGCTCAGTTTACCGAAAAGCGCAACATTTGACAAAATACGAGCCTCGGAACATCGTAAAACTTTATTTCAAAATGTTTTGAAAGAGAGGGTTTTAAGATCTAAAATCTTTTGATCAAGATTGTTTTGGTCAAAAGGGGTATGAAGTTAAGGTTTGACTCTCTTTTTGCCAAAGAAATTGAACCTTGCCCTGCACATCTTTCATCACATCTCTAGAGCAAACCATCATCAGTCGCGTCCAAGTCTTATGGACGGTCAAAATGGGGTGTCTACAGTTGCCCCTCTTTGACAGAACTCGGAAGTCAAGAAGTGATGGGAGTGAATGTCAAAGCCCAGAGACGACCCATTTTTGACAAGGCCGAAGACTTGGACAAACAAACTAAATATAGATTAAATAAATGGTTGTGCCCGCGGCTGGCTACGTATCCCCTATGCAAGGAATCAAACCAGCGTAGTTCAAGGGCAGGATGCAAAAATGATATGCAGGAAGATTTTGATAATTGGACTACACGCTACGCGAAGCCGGTTTTGAAATTGGACTTATACGCTACGCGAAGCCGGTTTGAAGATTGGACTTATAGCTACGCAAAGCCGGTTTGAAAATTGGACTTACACGCTACGCGAAGCCGGTTTGAAATTGAGGATTCATGCAATGCACTGTAATGTAGTGGCTAAAATGCAATGTAATAGCTAAGAGGTAAAGGTACCTTACAGGGGTAATTGGCAATGACTTACCTCGGCAATATCCTACCTCATGCTGATGTGGGAATCTTCCTCTTCTTCTCAGTTGAACCACAGGTACTACTTTTCTCCCTGACTATGGTTGCAGCTTTCCCTATTCTCCAACAGGGTGACAGACTAGGTTGGATCAGTATCTAGAATTGAGGCGCATACAGATGCTATCTCAATCTATGGGGCTGCCATACAGATTTCAAGCCGAGGATATACCCCTGGGTATTTAAACCAGACTTTAGTCTCAGAAATCCCGAACCTTTGCGTTCTAGGCATGAGTCATTCGAACTCTAGTTTCCACCGTCTCAGTTGGCCTCCTAGGAACTCACTGCTAACACAGGCAGGTGGCTATACCAGACCACCGGAAGTCGTTCGGGCACGACAAACACCAAAGGAATTGCACCTTTAGAGGATGTAAGATCTCCTAGACCAGACAATAAAACAGATATGATGCAATGGATGTAATAGATGTGATGCAATAGATAATAGATGTGATGCAACAAAGAGTACAATAGATGCAAAATGGTGACATATGCCAACCACGCTGGACTCGTGAGTGGAGGAAGAACAAAGAAAATCAATCAGAAGCGCGTTCCACGCAACCTAAGATAAATTCCAAACACGCTGAAATCGTGTGAGGAAGGGGAGGCTCCAATCACGCTGAAATCGTGAAAAGAGATAAACAAAAAACAACACGCCCAGCGCGTCTACAACGCAACCTGGGATAAATTCCAAACACCGCTAAAATCGTGTGAGGAATAGAACACTCAAACCACGCTGAAATCTTGAGAAGAGGTCTGAAAACAACCGCTCAAGTGCTCGCACAACGCAACCTGAGATAAGATCCAAACACGCTGAAATCGTGTGAGGAACGGGACACTCAAACCACGCTGAAATCGTGAGAAGAGGTCAAAACAATCCGCCCAGCGCGTCTACAACGCAACCTAGGATAAATTCCAAACACGCTGAAATCGTGTGAGGAACAGAACACTCAAACCACGCTGAAATCGTGAGAAGAGGTCTGAAAACAACCGCTCAAGTGCGCGCACGACGCAACCTGAGATAAGATCCAAACACGCTGAAATCGTGTGAGGAACGGGACACTCAAACCACGCTGAAATCGTGAGAGGAGGCCCAAACAACAACCGCCCAGATGCGCGCACAACGCAACCTGAGATGAATTCCAAACACGCTGAAATCGCATAAGGAACGGGACACTCAAACCACGCTGAAATCGTGAGAGGAGGTCCAAAAAACAACTGCTCAAGTGCGCGCACAACGCAACCTGAGATAAATTCCAAACACGCTGAAATCGTGTAAGGAACAGGACACTCAAACCACGCTGAAATCGTGAGAGGAGGTCCAAAAAACAACCGCCTAGATACGCGCACAACGCAACCTGAGATGAATTCCAAACACGCTGAAATCGCATAAGGAACGGGACACTCAAACCACGCTGAAAATCGTGAGAGGAGGTCCAAAAAACAACTGCTCAAGTGCGCGCACAACGCAACCTGAGATAAGATCCAAACACGCTGAAATCGTGTGAGGAACGAGACACTCAAACCACGCTGAAATCGTGAGAAGAGGTCAAAACAATCGCTCAAGTGCGCGCACGACGCAACCTGAGATAAGATCCAAACACGCTGAAATTGTGTGAGGAACGGGACACTCAAACCACGCTGAAATCGTGAGAGGAGGCCCAAACAACAACCGCCCAGATGCGCGCACAACGCAACCTGAGATGAATTCCAAACACGCTGAAATCGCGTAAGGAACGGGGCGCTCAAACCACACTGAAATCGTGAGAGGAGGTCCAAAAAACAACTGCTCAAGTGCGCGCACAACGCAACCTGAGACAAATTCCAAACACGCTGAAATCGCGTAAGGAACGGGACACTCAAACCACGGTGAAATCGTGAGAGGAGGTCCAAAAAACAACCGCCCAGATGCGCGCACAACGCAACCTGAGATGAATTCCAAACACGTTGAAATCGCGTAAGGAACGGGACACTCAAACCACGCTAAAATCGTGAGAGGAGGTCCAAAAAAACAACCGC
The DNA here is from genome assembly GCA_030407325.1 of Camellia japonica. Lineage (NCBI taxonomy): Eukaryota > Viridiplantae > Streptophyta > Magnoliopsida > Ericales > Theaceae > Camellia > Camellia japonica. The sequence continues at coordinate 61,539,025 of JAPPVO010000029.1, forward strand.
TCAAGTGCGCGCATAACGCAACCTGAGATAAATTCCAAACACGCTGAAATCGCGTAAGGAACGGGACACTCAAACCACGCTGAAATCGTGAGAAGAGGTCCAAACAAGCCCGCCCAGCGCGTCTACAACGCAACCTGGGATAAATTCCAAACACGCTGAAATCGCGTAAGGAAGAACCAAACTCTAACCACGCTGAAATCGTGAAAAGAGGTAAACAACTCGGGAGCGTGTTCCACGCAACCTAAGTTAAGTCCCGGGGGACAACGATCCTAAACGCTGCTTAGCGTAAAAGGATAAACAATAAGAGGTAACACAAGATGCAAATAAATGCAATAAGTGCGATGATACGATACATGTTGCAAACAATACGGAGCGTGATGTTTAAGGAATGCAATAAACAAACAAAGTGGCACTTTCGAAAGCACCTCATGGAGTGAGTGGCGGTAAATCGCTTTATTCTGATGGGGAATGGTACTCAGGGAGAGCACTTCTGATCGCCATTCTGGCTTGAAACAGTGAAACAGTCAACACAGTATTCTGTTCACTTTGAACACACAGCTCGTATCGGCATACTGCTTATTCTGAATTCTGATGGGGAATGGTACTCAGGGAGAGCACTTCTAATCGCCATTCTGGCTTGAAACAGTGAAACAGTCAACACAGTATTCTGTTCACTTTGAACACACAGCTCGTATCGGCATATTGCTTATTCTGAACACGCAGCTCATAACACAGTATTCTGTTTATTTTGAACACACGGCTTATAAAGACGAAACTTGCAGAAGTTGAAACACACTCAGATGCTCTAAATTTTCTCTCTTTTCTTTTGCTTGGTAGCCCGGAACTTTCATAGCTTCAGATGGGTCTTGGTTTTACTGTTTTCACATTACCTGGGTTGAACCCCGCGGCTTTATGAAATAACCAATCCTGATTTGCACAAATGTGGAGAACGACACGGCACTTTGAGCACAAAACGATTTTTGAAAATGAAATGAGAAAAGTGTTCTCAACTGGGTATTGAGCCTACAACTGACCACAGCCAAAACGACTCAACAATGGAAAGCAAAGGTAGAACAACCTAAACACAACTCAACAAAGGGAAAACAAGGTAAAATGACCTAAACACATTGAGTAACACTCGAAACGACTCAAAACAAGAATCGAGATAAAACAAAAAGACACGACATGCAGACATGCACAGGGAGCACGTTTCTCTGGGTATTATTTCCCACCCCTTCTTATTTGTGATTCTCACATCAATCAGCCCTTAGGCTCGGCTTTTCTCACAAAACCCTTTTCCTCACTCTTTCTCTCAGCGCACATCTCTGTATTCTCCAATCTCTCATTTTAAATCCCTCTCCTGGGTGGTTGATGGATAAACAGAAAGTTGTGGGCTCTTGCCCCTATCATTTCGCTAGATTCTTCTTCTTCTTCTGCACGCAGCTAGTGAGTTTCTCCCACAGAAGGGCTGTTTTACAACTGGGTGTGTAGCAAATCTGCAGCTGACATCGGTTGACGATGCTCTGCTGGAGAGTTTGGACGTGATCAGATCTGTCCAGATGAGGGAGTGGAATATCTTGATCCATTCCAGTTCGTGCTTCGCACTTGGCTTGATACCTCGCTGCTCGAAGGGTGAGAGAGCTTTCAGCCCTTTTGCTGTTAACTTCAGTTGTACCCTTTTCTGGCAGGTAGAGTGCCCTTCTTGGCAAGTATTGTGGCAATGGGGAAAAGATAGAACACCTGACTCAACTGTGCCCCTAGTTCATTATTTCGACCATTTTTTGTTTTTGGCTTTCTACTAAGACAATTTTGACCAAAATGAGAGTCAGATTAACATGCTTGTTCAATTTTCTGATTCAAAATCATGCAAGTTAGGTTATGAGGCACTAAAAATTTTCCTTTTTTGGGTCCAAGAAAAAGGACCAGTTTTGGAAAAATGGAATAGTTTTCGAGAGAAGATTAGTCAACCTCAGTAAAAATTCTCAAAAACTGTTTTTTGCAATCGGCCACTGCTCAATGAGCATAGAACCCACTCTCGAGATGCACAACCTCAGATCCGAAGAAAATTGCCCCTTGCTTGAAGAGAGCTACATGGCAACGGAAAGTTGCTCCTTGTTTGAACGGCACCGCGGCACATTGAATGGCAACGGAAAGTTGCCCGTTGTTTGAATGGCACCGTAGCGCATTGTAGTCAGTCCTTGAAGTGACGAACACAACCAAATTCTCGGATACAGAGAAGGCGAAGATGATCAAAACCATTACATGGGCACAATCAAATTGAAGTGTTTTACGGCTGACTTCAGGATGAAGTTGCCTACGTATCCCAAAGATGGGAATCAAGCCTTACGTAGTTCGGGGTTAAGGTACACTCGAGGTATTTAACCTCTCCTTTTTAGGCTCTAACTTTTGCCAAGGCACCCATTGCAGGTTTTCAACCTTGCGAGCTTTGTTTTTCTTTTCTTTTCATTCTTTTTTTTTTTCTTCATCTTTTCTTTTTTTGTTCTTTTGTTCTTTTCTTTTTGTATATATTTTTCTTGCTCTAACTTTTGCCTGGGTCGCCCTTCCGGGTTTTCGGCCCAGCGAGCCTCTCAAAGGGTAAAAGTGTAGCTTGGTCCATGCCAAATGGTTGTAAGGTTTTGAGGCCATCCGTATCCAGGAGAGTGGCTGTTGATTTGCAAGAGGACTCATCTTCGGCTCTTCGAGCACATCTGACATCTTTGCCCCTAGTTCGAAGGGTACTTCTGTTCTAGCTTTGCAAGCTTCTTTTGGCCTTCTGATCTTCTTGATCCGACTTTCCTGGTCTCTTGTTCGAGGGTTGCTTCAAATCTGGCCACACAGGCCTCACATCGCGGTTAACTGTTGAACACTCTGAATTAAGGTCCAAGGTTTGAAAGCAAGGGGTCGAGTCTCGAGGCTGAGAGCGATCCTAGGCTGCACAATCTCAAGAGCGATTCCACACAGGTCTTCGCAGGACCGCGCAAAACATTTTTTTTGAAATTTTTAAGGAAGCGACCAGTCGCTCGCTAAAGACAGTGTAAACCAATCTGGATCAAGCCAGGATCCTTCCCAGTACTCACATAACAAGCATGATTTCATTCATTAAGGTTTAGCACGCCTCTCTTTCTCTCAGTTTGATCAAAGTTTTGCAAATCCCGAGGAATTCCTCCCTCTTTGTTTTCACCGCAGTGTTCAAAAAGTTTTGAAAAACTCAGGTCATTACAATGACTTCAAGGCACAGAAAAAGATGAATTCTTAGTCAAATACTGCCATCTCATTCAGAACTCCCGGCATAACTGGCACAAGGCAGAAGCAAACGCGAGAGCGTGAAAATCACTGCTGTTCATTCAAATCTGTTGGCATTACTGGCTCCAAGGCAGAAACAGACTCAAAAAAAACGAAAAGACAAACGCGAAACAAAATGGTGACGCCCGAGGTAACACCCCCGGAATCACCCGACCGTACAACAGGACTGACTCGATACACCAAGACAGACCCTACTGACTCAGTATGAAAAGACTGACTCAAAACAAAAGGACAGACTCAAAACAAAACAACAAGACTGACTCAATACCCAAGTCAGAATGTACAAATTAACAACATTCGCGAATGTGCTCAAAACAGTGCATGCCATCCACCATATCTGGAGTTAATTGAGTGTCGCCCGCAGGTGGTTCATCCCCCGATCACATCACATTATCCCCCACAAGTTCACTGATCAAGTGCCGATAGACTTTGCAGAGCTTGGCGCGGCAATGACCCCGTTGTCAAATAGATCCTGTACTTCATGGCGAAGACGGAAGCAGTTGTCGGTAGTATGGCCAGTTTGCTGATGGAAGGCACAGTACTGGGCGGCATCATGTGTAGCCGGAAGAGGATTTGGGAGAGGCTGAGGCTCAAGGGGTTTGAGATGGCCTTGTCCAACAAGGATTTGGAAAGTTTTGGACAAAGGCATGTGGAGGGCATGGAAGACCCTCTGACCTCGGGGTTGGTACTTCTGGGTTTGTGGATTTTTGCTGGACGCACCAGTAAAGGGATTGGCAGGTGCTGGCCTGGTTTGTTGATCTCTTCTGAGTGCAGGATTATAGCTGAAAGGAACGTTTCTGATACACGACCCTTCTCCCGGCTTGCCCCTTGATTCAAACTGCCCCCAACTTGAGTGGCGAAAATGTCGTCCACAGTTTTTGCAACAACTGCGAGCACTTGCTCTTTGTTCAGTCCCTCGGCTTTTAAAGCCTCAACAGCCAACAGAAGATGTTCATGGGGATCCATGCCCGCCCTATCTTGTTCTTTCCACTCGCCTCCACTTTGCCAAGGGATTGGCATTCCTCAAATGCAGCCCGTTCCAAGACTGGGAGCCTTTTGTCGTGAAACTCTTAGCATGTGCTGTGGTCGATGATGGAGCCAATGTCCCAGAGGCTAGATCTGTCACAGTTCTTTGAAGATCTTCGATCATTCTCTTTAGCTCAGAAGTGGTGGCTCACGGGTTTGAGATGATTGGGGTCCAGGTGCATCCATCATGCATAAGTCCATGCTTTCTGGAATGAACACCTCAGGCTTGGGTAGATGGGCTGGGGTGATGTATATGCTGGGGTCGAAGGTGGATGGTAGTGTATGGATGAGGTTGAGGTGGGGAGGTGACGAGTCAGTACTAACCTGAGGTCCTTTGGGTGGAGCTAGGGTTTCTTCGTCAATAAGATCCTGAATCTTATGACGGAGGCGGATGCAACGGTTCGTATCATGACCGGGTTGTTGATGATAGGCACAGTATTTAGATGGGTCATATCTTGTTGGAAGAGGGTTTGGAAGGGGTTGGGGTTCTAGGAGTTCTAGGTGCCCTTCTTCTTGCAGCTTTTTCAAAGCTTGGGAGAGGCTCATGTAAAGAGGATGGAATTTTCGGGCTTGGGGCCGAGTTGAAGTGGTTGGTTTTTGGCCATTGAGGGAAGTGGTGATAGTGTCTACTTCTGAGCATTTCGCAGTTGTGCTACCATCAGTAGTAGCATTGGAACTGCGAGCAACATTCCTCTTCAAAGGTCATTATCTTCTGCAAAGATCCCTTGTCTGATGGCATCCTCGATTTGAACCCCCATCTCATGCAGATCTGAAAAGGTAGGGAAGGGAAGAACAATCATTTTCTGCATAAGCTTGGGTGGAGATTGCGCACAATCATCCGAATCTGATCTTTGTCAGTGGCCTAGTGGTCATCATTGAGGCTTTTGCTCTCCATCTCGTCACAAACTCTGAGAAACCCTCCTTTGGTTCTTGGCGGGTGACTTCGAGATCACGAGTTGTGACCTCGATCTGTGTGTTATAGGAGTATTGAGCAATAAAGGCCTCAGCCAGCTCTTCCCAGTTCTGTTTCACAAGTTCTCCAATTTTGCATACCAGATTGCGGCTATCCCGGACAGGGTTCGGCCGAATAGTGACAATTTCTGGGCTGTGGTCAAACCCATTGGCCTTAGGATATCAGAAAACAGTTGGAGGTGCACCATTGGGTCTTCAGAGCCATCGAATCGATCGATATGTGGCATCCTGAACCGATCCGGTAATGTCACCATGAGTCGGTATAACCATCCTCTATATCAGGAATAGAATGGGCCCCCTGAGACTTTTTGAACAATTTCTCAAGCTTGCTCACTTTCAATGCTGTGGGGTCCGTCTCGAGCTCAAAGGGGGAGTCTGGTAGGTTGGTGGGTGTTTTAGATAGCTGGAGTAGAATCGGGGGCGGAGCTGGCCCGCCTGGAATGTCCGTATCATCCTGGACGTGGGTTGCCTCCCCGAGTATGGGAACTCTTGGTGGGGAGAGGAGCCTGGTGTGAAGTAGATACTCCGGTTTGCTGCTCTAACCTGGCAATTGTCTCTGCCTGTTGGACTATGATCACGGCCTGTTGCTTGGCGAATTCCGCTTGACGGACAGCGTCCTCCTGCATGAGCTTCATACTCTCTTGAAGCTGACGCATCATTTCTTCCATCCTGCCATACTGCCTCTACAAGTGTAACTCCCTGAGGTATCTCAACCCAACTGCACACAGGTGAGATGGATAATGACTGCTAATCCGAAGATTGTTAAACTGATGATCTGTGCATGACTGGCCTTTTTACCCGGCCTCTGGCGAAGGAACACTGATGGCCCTTGAACTAAATCTCTGACCTGACAAAGTCTATCAGCACAAGTTCGATGAACCTCAGGGGATATCGGAGCCTTCTGAAGCTATGGTTCCAGGACTACCCTAGCAAAAGAGAAAACATACAGCATCTCAGCCTGATTTCACGATAACCCATATAAGCAGGGCTGAATGACTGTGCCCCTACAGAATTCTGGCCGTAAACTGATACCCTCAGGTAAACTGATTCTCAAAGTACTGAACTGGTGCCCGCAGGCCTGATGCCCAAACTCATAAATTGATACATGCATTCCTGTAGAGACGCACTCTAAAAGCACATAACAGATAAGTGAGAGCCAAAACACCCCTATGTTAGGGTAGGGTTTCCCGTCCTATTTTGTCAGGAACTAGGGTTTCACTACGCACGCAGCGGTTTTCAAACAACCTATATCGGGTAAGCAACCTGTCCTAGTTTGGAATGGTCACTACGGATTTCGATATGCACTAGGTCGAATGGTCAAAAAGGGTGCCCCGGTAAAAACCGGGATTTTGTGTTCCCATACTGGCAGAGCCATAAACCGGTCAGCCTTATGGTTATGCCTTGACAAGACAAGCCTCGACAAGACAGCCTCCGGCAAACCGTTCAGGAATAGCAGATGGCAAACACGGTGTCCTAGGCGCACCAATGCAAATGCAATGCAAAGAAACACACAAGTGCAGTCAAAACCAGATATCATGAGTTCGAGTCAAGTTCTCTAAATCCTCAGCAGAGTCGCCAGAAACTGTAACAAGCCCGCGGGGGACTCGTACAGTTCGGACTCGATTTGTTGTCACGGTTCATAATCTGAACCAAAGAGTTCCAAATCCGGCAAATCGTTTTGAGAAAACAGATTTTTGAAAGAAGTGCCAAAACATGGACTGCTTTGCCAGATACAGAGTCGCCACCTAAATATTTTATTTTGGGAAATTTAGGAAACCCTGACTCGTTGCCTAAGGCCACGTGTCCGTCATCACCAAAGTTGCCTCGGCTCGGGAACATGGGTACGATTGGGGAAGGTCATTTCGTGAGCACCCCCGCTCGCCCGATCAAAGATCGGCCTCTACTAACCATGATATCTAGTTTGAAAACATTGTGTGCTCTTATTCCGGTTATTAGCCTAGATTTACTATGTGATGCGCACAGCATACAAGTATAAGACCGGGTCCCTGAATTGAACAAAACATTTCATGTTTTTTTTTTTTTGAAAATGGTTTGCTACTCGCAAGTAGGCTTAAAATGCAGATTTTGCCACCCTCAGTGGGCTTAGAAAACATGTTTTGCCACTATCTAGTGGGCTTAAAAACTCACAGTCGATGATTTGTTCCAATCCAACAACCCAACCTTCACCCACAGGCATTTCAGGCAGATATATCATATAAGCAAATAGCCTCATGGTAAGCATGCTATCATGGCAGTCACTCACACACATGCAAGGATGCTAAAGCATAAAAACTTACCGAGTACTCCAAGCCAAACAAAGCTCATTAGAAATCATGCATGATCCTAACTATACAGAGATGCCTAATGCAACACATGCAAAAATGCAACTATAGCAGGCTCGGCTATTCTAAACATGGCATATGAGATGCAACAGCTATCAAGTATTCAATTTGGAATTGAAATACAAATGCAGTTAGTATGATGCGCCAAGCTCGGTGCATGCAAAACAGATAAATGAATGCAAACATGCTATTCATACTGTATGCTAATTGAAACATGCCCTAATTCTAACCATCATAAGCGGATAAATAAAAGGGAGAAAGACGTAGGGTTGGAAGACATACATCACACTCACGCACACTTATTACAATTATGCCTCGCGCAGAGGGTCCGAATAAATAGTACAGTCCAAATAAATACAGTCCAAATATATACAAATCCCTAATTAATTTACAAATTAACTAAGAAAAATAATAAAACTGGCATGCAAGCCAAGGACTGTCTTGACTCTTCTCCAGATGATAAATGATGCATGTCGGGTTGCCTTGTGCAGAAATCCACTGCGATGCCCCAATTAGCCTCTGTTTTGCAAATTTTTTTTGGAAAGCACGCCAAGCCCCGGAAGACTGCTGATTCTTGATTTGCTGTAACAGAGAGCAGGAAAGGGGCATAGCAATGTATTTTCACAAATGTATGCATGTCTCGATCCTCGTGCCACCAATCACGCATATCAATGCATGATGGCCGAGGAATTGAATTGCACAACTTGATATGGAATGAATGCACATGAAAACTCAACTAAAACCTAACTCCATCATGGATAATCCGGAGTGTCGGTGACTGGGGAATTGAGACACGTCCCGTCACTCGGAGTACGGAACGTACCTCGTTTCTCGTGCCCGGGCTAACTCCTATCCCGAACACAATGCAATATGCATGATATGCATGAATGCAACTAAGATACAACCTAACATGCACAATGCTATGGGATGGCATACACAATGCACGAGATAACATGGCATACACAATGCACTAACACACAATCTAGCATGCGCAATGCTATGAAATGGGATGGCATACATGAAATGGGATGCATACACAATGCATAATGGACTTACACCAACACAAGTGGACCTCAGCCACACTCACATAAGAGGCCATTAGATGAAAATGAGACAACTCGAGATGCGTGCACACGTGCACGCAAACCGAGGACCGAACCTACGGCACGGAATGCCACTCTAACAAGACATAGCAAAACATGGAATATGGCATACTATCATGCAAATTTCAAAGGCAAAATGAGATGTAAAACAGCCCGAAACATGGTAAAATGGTACCGATGCATGGAACGAGTCCCGAAACATGAATTTTGGCGCATGAAATGACCTATAGCTATGCAATGCATGCATATTTGAACATGAAGTGTAAAGAAGAAGCAAGGCAGCCCCAAAAAAAGCATGTTTACAGTTTTAATCAAGGCCAAACAGTGAGCACAAATGGGGCTAAGCTAGCATACAAAAATGGCCCCGAAAGTAAGATATTGAAGCAACTCAGAGATGCTGGCCCTAAACAAGTGAGGGCCCTTCTACAATGTTGAAGAGGGGCCCAAAATATGATGTTTTATAGTTGATGGATGAGCCCAAACAGTGTACAAATATGCTCAACATACAATGCAAGATATGGCCTAAAAGAGAGGCTACAACACAAAGTATACAAAAGATGCTCCAAACATCAATAGACCCTTAATGAAACATGGAGAGGGGGTCAAAAAAATGCCATTTTCAGTTCGGACCAAGGTCCAAAAACAGAAGCAAAATAGGCTAATAAATCATGCAAAAATGGGACCAAAAGATGGATATCAAAGCAAGTGATACATGGAGGATTCAAACAGTGATGAGCCCTTCTACAATGTTGAATAAGAGCTCAAAATAATCCTATTTACAGTTTACAACATGCTTCAAAACAGATTACACATGAGCCTAAAATACTACACAAGAAATAGGCATACAAGAGGGATAATGAAGCAAGTGCAAAATGGGGGCCTCAAACAGTGAGAGGCCCTGAATGAAAGATGAAATAGAGCTCAAAAAAACACTACTTTCAGTTATGGCTGGAGCTCAAATGTACAAGAAAAAGGGCTAAGAAATGATACCAAATGAGCTAGAAAAGAGGGAAATGTTGCTCACCCTTGAAGACCAATCCTTTGCTGCCTCTTGGACCAAGAAATGCTGCCTCCTAGCCTCTGAGAAGACCCTCCTTGCTGGAATGGAGTGGTGGTGTGGTGCTAGGTGGTGGTGAAGAAATGAGTGTAGGACTTGAGAGGTTTGAAGCTTGGAAGTGTAGAGATAGGGAGATATGCGTACAACGCTTAAAGGCAAAATTTCTAACCCTAAACACAGCTGGGGAGCCTGGTTTTATAGACAAAAGGCAGTGAAAAAGAGGGGAAAAATGGGGGGCAAAACTAATTCAAGTTTCCCCCCAAAAGGCCAAACCCTCGACATGGGTGAAGTGCAAAACAAAATACATGGCTAGAACACACTTGGGAGGGGGATAATGGTCGGCTAGTTTAAAAGGGCAAAAAAAGTCATTTTTTTTAGATAAGTGGCCGGCCGGCTACTTTTTCTGGGTTTTCTGGCCAGCCAGCTACTTTTTCTGGCTTTTCTGGCCGGCCAGCTACATTCAGGACAAAAAAAGTGGGCTGCCGGAAAGAAAAGTGGCCGGTGGGTGATTGGGAAGTCCAAATGTGGCCGTCCAAGTGTCCAAATTGAAGCCCCGGAAGTTAGCTTTCCAATGGCACAAACCTTGCATCAAAATTCCTCCTGTGGAAAAAGTTATGCCCGTTTCCGTGAAGCCGCGCAGATTCGGTCCCAACCGGAGTGATCCCTACTTCAATCACATATCTCCCTATCCGGAATTGGATTTAGGAGATTCTTGAGTGAAAAATGAAGCCCCGGAGGTCTTATTTCCAACGGTGGTGGCCTCATAACTTGATTCCAAGTATACGAATGAATAGGCCCGATTCGACGAAGGCTGTCCGATTCTCTTTTAACGATTCATGCCCATTTTCTTCCCCAACTGGATTTCTTCCTTCTTCTCCTCTTTTCTTCAACTTCAAGCCCCTAAGTAAGGTGTTTTGAAATATTTTCAAAGATTTCATCTCTCTTTCATTCATTCCCACTTCGTCCTTGCTCGGTTTACCGAAAAGCGCAAGATTTGACAAAATACGAGCCTCGGAACATCGTAAAAATTTTATTTTCAAATTGTTTTGAAAGAGAGGGTTTTAAGATCTAAAATCTTTTGATCAAGATTGTTTTGGTCCAAAAGGGGTATGAAGTTGAGGTTTGACTCTCTTTTTGCCAAAGAAATTGAACCTTTGCCCTGCACATCTTTCATCACCGAGCAAACCATTAGTCGCGTCCAAGTTTTATGGACGGTCAAAAATGGGGTGTCTACAGGTGGCATGGTTTCACAAGGATAATTTTGATATTATTTGGAGGGAGAAATTTTTTGTAAGGGTTTTAAAATTTATAAGTGGGGGTTCAAAGAAATGGGGGTGCTAATAGTAGCACTCCTCTAAATGAGAAAAATTTAAGATAAACTATGAATAAGTCCTAATAGTCAGATTTAATTCCCATCAAATCCTATTGAAAATAAGTTCTAGCAAAATTATCGCTAAAAAACAATTTTTTATGATGATTTTTTACATATGTCGCTAAAAATTGACAATTAGTGACTTATTTTTATCACGATTTTTATAAATTCTCACTAAAACTTATAATTAGTGATATTTTTTTGTGATTAATTTTTCAAGCTGTTGCTGAAAGTTGAAAATTAATGGCCTTTTTTTATGATTTTTTAAAATTGTCATTAAAATTTAAAATTAGTGACTCTTTTGTGACAAAAGTTTTCAATTGTCGCTAAAAATTAACAATTAGTGACTATTTTTAATAGAGTTTGATGAAAAACACTATTAATTCTCACAAGACATACTGAACAATAAGTCTATTTATTAGAACTTGCACATAACTCCCCAAAAAATTGAACTGTGAAATATTCCAATTGAGGTTTTCTTTACATTGTGCTTGCATGCAATTCAATGGAGAATTATATGTACCATCATTATGATATTTTTTTGGTTTCAATTTAATTTTTATAATTTAAATAGTATTACTTTCTCATTTTAATTGTTATCTGTTAAAAAATTAAATATAAATTTAAGATAAAATAGTTTTATTCATAAGGAATGGATCAATTAGTTCTCATTTATTTATTTATTTATTTTTGACCACCACCTCCTTTATTTTATTTTATTTTATTTTTTTGTTAGGGTAAAATTTATTTTATCCTGTGATTTGAGGGTTGGAGTCACTTTACTCACCTATGGTTCAAATATAGTTAGATTGGTCCGATGTAGTTTCGAACAAAAGTGCAACTATTATACTCCATTAACTATTAAGGGTCATTTTTCGAAAAGTCCTATTCCTAATTGTTATATTCCATTTAATTCATCTTTTTTCATAGAGAGATTTATTTATAAATCCCATTTGGAGGACTTATAGTCCAATAAGTCCATAAACTTTTCTTGTATTCCACCTAATCCCATATATTTAGACTTGAATCCTAGGAGATCCTTTTTTTTTTATTATTTATAATATTTTTGGGACTAATATATCTTTTGTTCTATTTTTGATAGTAAGTATTACACACAATTGTAACCTTTTTGTTTCCTTTTTTTGTTTTGACAGTTTTAAAATTAGTAGGATAAGTTTCTTTAAAACCTAAAATATATTATTAAATTACAATATTGACAAGAAAACATGGTTGAAAAAGAATCTTGCAACTCTCGCTCTCTCTCTCTCTCTCTCTCTCTAACTTGCCCATTTTGGAAATGGAAAAAATCACAAAACAACAAAAACTCAAAGAGATAAATTAGGTGATGATCATCAAAGAAGAAACAAAATAAAAGAAAACCAGAAAAGAGCTCATCATCATCATTCTTTCATTATTGTAGTTCCAAACTCTGTGTTCTTCCATTGTTACTGTTCGAAACTCTGTGTTTTTTCATTATTGCAGTTTGAAACTCTATTTTCTTCCATTCAGATTTCATAGAGGTAAGGTTAGCACCATTTTTGTTTTGCAACTGCATATAGGTATGCGTTAGTAGGGATGTAAGTTTGGAATTGTTCAATATTTTATTAAAGTTGGATTCGACTTTTTGTGTCGAGATGGATTAATATGGTGTTATATATCCATGTATATGTATGCTTATTGATTAGGTATTTTTGTGAATGTAATGTACATATCCACTAAAATCATTATTGTTATAAATTATCAGATTTTAATGTTTTGCATTTGGTAATGTGAACTTCAACATTAGAAACGTGTGATGATTGCATGATGTGCAATGTAGACTAATGATTGTATGGTTTTGCATGATGTGAATGTTCACGTTCACATATCACTGATTATTGTGTAAGCTTTCATGATTTTTACATGATTATTATATGGTGTGAAAGTTCGCATTAGTGTTGTGATTATCACATTTTTAATGAATATTAATATTCACAATTAGAAATAGTCATATAAGCGTAAATAACAATGTAATATTTTGGTCACAACATATTGTGCATCTAAATAATATAAGATGTGAATGTTCACATCAATATTCCATATACCACAATGCAAACTAAATAATTATATGCTCACAACAACAAACAATTACCAACAATGTGAATGTTCACAGTGTTTCTATAATATCAAAATTACATGACAACATTAACCATGCATCACTCACAACAAATCACAATTAATGTTAATATTCACATTAAAAAATAGTCATAATAGCACAAACAATGTGAATGTTCACAGTGTATGGTTCTATGAGGGAATATTATTTACCAGCATCTATTTGTAATATGAAAGTTCACATTAACATTTAGTGAGAAATTTTCAAAAGATAAACGATTTAATGTTTTAAGAATGTGAGATATTTTTACTGTGAAATAAAGGAGATATTTTCTCCATAGAATGAGGGACATATTTTCTTTATGGAATAAGGAAAATATTTTATCCCTAAAATGTAGAGATTCTCCTTGGAATAAGGAGAGATCTTCTCTATGAAATAAAGGAGAGATTTTCTCCATGTAATGAGAGACTGTTGTTATTTTTTTTTATTGTGTATTGGTTTCAAAATGGAAACATGCACAAAATGTTAGAAGGATGATTTGGTCATATTATTCTAAACAGGACCTAATGGAATATTGAAAAGGGTCATTTTTCAAAAAGTCCTATTCCTAATTGTTATATTCCATTTAATCTATCTTCTTTTTTAATATTCCATTAGGTCCTGTTTAGAATAATATAACCAAATCACCCTCCTAACTTTTTGTGCATGTTTCCATTTTGAAACCAATACATAATAAAAAATAACAACAGTCCCTCATTACATAGAGAAAATCTCTCCTTTATTTCATGGAGAAAATATCTCCTTATTTGATGGAGAATGTGTGCATTTCAGGGATAAAATCTTTTCCTTATTCCATAAAGAAAATATTTCCCTCATTCTATGGAGAAAATCACTCCTTTATTCCACAGAAAAAATCTCTCACATTCTTAAAACCTTAAATCGTTTATCATTTGAAAATTTCTTACTAAATGTTAATGTGAACTTTCATAGTACAAATGCATGTTGGTAAATAATATTCCCTCATAGAACAATACACTGTCAACATTTATATTGTTTGTGCTGGTATGACTATTGTTTTAATGTGATTATTAACATTAATTGTGATTTGTTGTGAGTGATGCATGGTTAATGTTGTCATGTTATTTTAGTATTATAGAGACACTGTGAACATTCAAATTGTTGGTAATTGTTTGTTATTGTGTGCATATAACTATTTAGTTTGCATTGTGATAAATGCAATATTGATGTGAACATTCACATCTTATATTATTAAGATGCACAATATGTTGTGACCAAAATATCACATTGTTATTTACGCTTATATACCTATTTCTAATTGTGAATATTAATATTCATTAAAGATGTGATAATCACCACACCAATGTGAACTTTCACACCATATAATAATGAAAAAAGGATCTCCTAGGATACAAGTCTAAATATATGGATGGGATTAAGTGGAACACAAGAAAACTTTATGGACTTATTGGGCTATAAGTCCTCCAAATGGGATTTAATAAATAAATCTCTCAACTGCATGTGAAATGATTGTAATACACTAAAATCTTATATTTTTTTGTTATTTACTTTCTCTCTCTCTCTCTCGCAATACACATAATTTACAATTTCTAACACTAATTCAATTAAATCACAGTTAATCGTAAATTCTTAATTATTTATTATAACTTCTAATTTTTTAATATAAATTTAATTTAATTATATTTTAGATCACAATTAATTAATCCTAAATCCTTAATTATTTATTATAATTCCTAACCTTTTAATCTAATTTTAATTTAATTATATGTTAGATGGCAATTAATCCTAAATCTTTAATTATTTATTGTAATTCTTAATATCTTAATTTAAATTTTAATTTAATTAAATTTGGAATAATTACCAACATGTCCTATTGAGAGACTTATTTACTTATAAGTCCTGGATGAATTTTTTTAATTTTTTTAATACTTATTTGCCCCTTATTTTGATAATGTGAAAAGCTTAATTTGGTAGGATTTTTTACTAATTTATAATACCTATGCACTTATATTTTATTTTTGTAACTTTTTTCAGGGACTAAATATGTTTGAATTAAATACTTTAGGTAATGAATAGATTCAATCAGTAGTTTAATGACTAAATAGACTTTGATTAATATATTTTAGGAACTTAGCAGACTCAATCGATTGTTTAGGAACTAAATATATAATTTGAAAATGGATTATAGCAATTCCGATTTTGACCCGACCTTTGTTATTTATCGAACTTGGGTCTTGTGGTTTAATATTGTCATATATGTTTTTTCCTCCTTTTTCCTCTTTGGATTTGAGTTTTGGAATGCTTTGGGCGTGTTTGGAACAGGTTGGTTGCTTGTTAGTCTAGAATGTTGTTGCTCAGAATTTTGGTCTTCCGCTCGAGCGGGACTTCTTGCACTCAAGCGGGGTTGCAAACACTCAGTACTTTGCATGTCTACAAAATACTAGAGGAGTGTTTTCCACGCTTGAGCGGCGTTTCCTACACTCGAGCGTGTGGGAGCTCGAGTGTCCCTTCTTGCACTCGAGCGGTTTATTTGTTGTCTGCAAAAATACTGGAGGTGTGCATTCTACGTTTGAGCGGAACAAAACTTTGTGTCTGACACTCAAGCATCAACTTCTCCACTCGAGCGAACTGTGCGTATATCAGATCATGAAAGTGACGTTTTATATCACTTTTTCATTTCTCTCTCTCTCCAAAACTTTCCAAAGACCTAGATTTAAACCTTCTCACTCTAGAATACTCTCTCTCTCTCTCTCTCTCTCTCTCTCTCTCTCTCTTTTTCTTTCTACATTTTGACCTTGATCTAGTGGTTTCCTTACCCTAGTGCCTTTGTTAAAAGGTTGAAGCATCTCAAGATCTTCATTTTCATCCGATTGGAAGTTGGTTTCGGTGTTATTAGAGCTTCAATCTCGTCTTGCGTGGTCTTCTCTTCTTGAGGTAGGGATATTCTACACTTTGTTATGAGTTTTAACCTAGTTATTTGTTGTTTTGAATATATGGTGAGATTTGGGGTGTTTGGAGAAAGCCTAGGGTTGGGTTTGAATTTATGAAAAGGGGGTTTTCATGTGATGTTATATAATTGATCATGAGGTTTGGTTTTGAAGTTATCTTGTGTTAAAATAGTTGATTTTAACTTTTGGATCAATAATTGGAAAAATGAGAAGTTTTGCCCTATTTTGTGTTAAATAAATACCTTGCATAAATAATGGAATTGGTATGAAAAATATGAAATTGAGAGAATGTATGTATGAATGGTGTAGTTGGATTTGTGAAATCACTCACTTATGGAAATTTGATGAATTATCTGCTTTAAAGATTGTATATCTGTTTAGAAATATCTGTCTTAAGCTATCGGTGGAGGATAGTTATGATTGTTGTAAAAAATGCATGAGGATTAGGTAAATTGAAACTAATCATTTAAATGTGTCATTGAATATGACGGTATATTGAGGCATTGAATATGCATGATTAATAGTCATTGAATATGCCGGTATATTTTAAATACATTGTATGTGTATAATGTGTTGGGAGGAGAAATGGAATGTACTCTATGTTTTAGAAGGAGATAGGGAATGGACTCCATTGAAAATTACGTTGGCTGAAGTGTCCAGAGTAAAAGGCTCGAAATCTTATGTATACATGGGTGCCGATTACGCGGACGAAATTTTCGTAAAATGGCAAAGTTGAAGTGCTTGTATAGTAGTTATGTTGATTGAGAACCACTGAGTTGTAGTCTCAGTTGGATTATTTGGAAAATTATAAACTTGACCTATGAATTGAAATGAAATGTACTAACTTGTAATGAATGTATGGGAATGGAATGAGACGTGAGTGTTAGTACTGTATGGCCATGGAAAGAGTGTGAATTGGTCATGAATATTGAATATGTTTATATTTGATACTTATATCTTAGTTAAACCTCATATATTGTGATAGACTGTTTTTACTAGGCTTTGGCTCACCCTACTTGGGAAACCACTTTCAGGTACTGGTGACATGCCTCCTCCAAGGACGTAGCTTGGGAGGATCTAGAGACCAGAGGCTCTATTTTGTTATGTAAATGTTTTATATGTTTAATCAAGCCAAGGGCTTTACATCTACAGAGCTTATGACTCTCTTTTTGTTGTAACTAAGAAGTACCTTGGGAAGATGTAAGCCCGTAGGGCATTTATTTCGTTATTATTAATTAGCGTTACATGCTATAGATTCAGGATGAACATTTATGAATGTATAATGCATGTAATATCTTTTGTATTACGAACTCTAATGAATGAAAGGATATCAATTCTATTATATTCACTTCTCTTATGAATTGGTTTACTTATATTATTTGGGGGTGTGACAGATTAGAGGTATGAAATGAAATAAACCCTATCCGCACCATCCCACCCTAGCCAGCACCATGTCAAGGCCTTGGTTATTTCCAAGCACTTCGCGCGGCACTTAGACAATCACAAGCCTTATTTGATGATGCTAAGTCAACCTAGCTCACAAACTTGCAAGAAAGACAAGTAAGAAGACAAAGAGAGTTTGAGAGAATGCTTTTGTATTCACTTTGAGAAAACTTGTACAACTCTTGAATGGATTGGAGCAAATGAGTCCCTCTCCTATTTATAGGCTCCTTAGGAGCATTCTAGAATGCAAAAGAAAGTGGTATGTAGAAGCTTCCCATGGAAGTCTTCTTACAAGCTACAAAGATCATTCTAAAATACCTTCTACAAGTTTAGTCATATGTATAAGTGTGTACGTACTTGAATTCTCTAGGGCCTTTTAGAATTCTCCATGGTCTCATATGTGCTAGAGTTTGCTAAGAAGTTCTAGATTCTTCTATTGACTCCCATTCTTCCAAGCTCCCATCTGGATATATTTGGAGAATTCAGTAGAAATATGACAACCAGCTCCAACTGGCACCCATCCTTTGCCATGCCCAACTCCAATAACCCTCACAATTCTTGCTCGCGCCTTCACAATTCATCTCTACCACTATCGTCTCTTCCTTAGCATTTCCTCAACCATGTCCCAACCAATGCACCAAAAAAAAAAAACAAACAAACAAACAAACAATCAGCTGAGATAAGTGACAACCACCTCCAATTTTTAGTCCAAAAATAACAATTAGCTCGAATAACCACGTCCAATTTTTAACCAAACAAGAACAATCAGCTGGGATAAATGGCAACCACCTCTAATTTTTAACCAAAAAAGGAACAATCTTAATTGCATAACCCATCTTGATTAGCAAAGTCATAGAGGCACAATAAAGTGACCGTGAGGTGAAGACAATCAGTGAGAGGATCTCCAATGGGAAAGAAGAGAAGGGTTTGAACATCCACTCTTATTTGAGTGTGAGGTAGCTAGATCGTTCGTTTGTGCCGAATCTTGTAGAGATAAGGTACTCTGAGAATTTCATCACTTACGTCTTGCGATACATCCGGGAAGAACTAAAATGTATTATGATCTTAGTCATCAATTTTGGTAGAGAGGTATGAAACAAGACATCTCTTTATTTGTTTCGAAATGCCTTACTTGCTAGAAGGTGAAGACCGAGCACCAAAAACTAGCGGGTTTGTTACAACCCTTACCTATAGCCGAGTGGAAATATGAGCATGTTACCATGGATCTTGTAGTTGGACTTCTGAGAACACAACGAGATAATGATGCCGTTTGGGTGATTGTTGATAGGTTAACTAAGTCTACGCACTTCGTTTTGATGCACACAGGCAACTTAGTTGATTATTTGGCAAAATTTTACATTAGAGACATAGTTCGACTTCATGGGGCTCTTGTGACCATTGTTTCAGATAGAGATCCTTGTTTCACCACCGAGTTGTGGCAAAGCCTTCAAAAGGTGTTGGGAACTAAGTTGACCCTTAGCACCGCTTATCATTTTTATACCGATGGGTTGTTAGAGCGTACTATTCAGATTTTGGAGAACATGCTTAAAGCTTGTGTTTTTTATTTCAAGGGGTCTTGGGAAAGGCACTTACCATTGATTGAGTTCACCTATAACAATAGTTATCAGGCAAGTATGAGGATGGCACCGTTTGAGGCCTTGTATTGCTGCCCTTGTAGATTACTAGTTTGTTGAGCCGAGGTGGATAATGCACCAATGTTGAGCCCGAAATTAGTTCAAGAGATGATCGAGAAAGTTGCTCTCATTCTAAGGAGGTTAGCTACGGCTCAAAGCCGATAGAAGAGTTATGCTGATAAGAGAAAGCGACCTCTATCATTCGATGTCGGTGACCATGTGTTTCTTAAAATCTCACCGAAACAGGATTTTATGAGATTTGGAAAGAGTGAGAAATTGTCTCCAAGGTTTATTAGACCTTTTGAGATTTTAAAGCGAATTGGGGAAGTGGCATACCGTTTGGCCTTACTGTCACAACTTTTTGGGGTTCACAACGTGTTCCATGTATCTATGCTTAGAAAGTATGAACCCGACCCTTCACATGTACTTGATTGGGTTAACTTAGAGGTAGATGAGGATGCCTCATACGAAGAACGGCCAGTTCAAATTTTAGATATCTGAGAACAAGTGTTAAGGGGCAAGACTACTGTTAGTGAAGGTGTTATGGAGACACCATGGGGTTGAGGAAGCAACTTAGGAACGGGAGGCGAAAGTCCGCTCCAAGTATCCAGATTTATTTGAGAATGCTAAGTTTGTTCTAGATTGCAATATTATCTAGTGTTTGAGACTGAAGCATTATAATTGCCAACCACTTGTTACTATGATTGTTGTTGTTGTTGTTTTTTTTTTTTTTTTTTTTTTTTTCCCAAGCATGAGAACTGTTGTAGAATTGTCACAATTGTTGTTGAACTTCATACTTATAATTATCGTATTAGTGGTTATTGGTATTGTGGCAATGGCTCATGGAAACTATGATTATGATAGTGGAATATTGATGAAATTGAGATCTCTATGCTATTATTAAGTTGTTATTGTTATTGATTCGTTATTGTCATTGGTGTGGTTATTGTCACTCGGAGTCCTTTTATTGTTGAATTGTTATTGTTCTTTCGGAGGTTGTTGGTGAGAGGTGTGACCAAATTTCGGGGATGAAATTTCCTAAGGGGGAAAGGTTGTGATGTCCTGGGTCCTAGACTTGACCGGTATTGTGTAGTTAGATGGTTTGTTTTACTTTCGGCATTTTGATTATCGTATTGGGTCGTTGAGATTTTAATTCCACTCTTACTTAACCTCTTTTAATATTTTCGGGTTAAAATTTTGAGTTTTAGGCATTGGAACTTGTATCGGGGGTGGAATAAAGTTTTTTGGCCTTGGCTGGTAGAACCGCTAGTGCGAATTTGGTAATCGCTTGAGCGGAATCACTCAAGGATTTTGGGGAATTTTGGGCAGAAAAATTGCTCGTGAGAAGTGTGTGAATCTGCTTGTGCGGATTTAGAATTTTACTCGTTCAGAATTTGAACTGCTTGTGCGGTTTTTGATGCATATGTCTCGAATTTTGAGCTCCTTTTCTCAAATCAGATGCAAAAACGTGTTTACACACTTTTTCATATCTTTCTTTCCCTATTCGTCTTTTCTTCTCCATATCTTTACAAACCCACCCAAACTCAAACTTTTCTATAAGATTTAGCAAAAATTATCAAGATTTTGATAGGGCTTTTTACACCAAATCAAAGAGGGTGACAAGGACTACGTTTTTACCAATCGAATCAAGATTTCATCAACATAAATTTTAGGGTTTCTTCTCTCCTTCTTCTCCCAAGCTTGAAGTAGGGACATTCTTAGAGTTATATATATATATATATATTATGTATATTTACAAGTCTATGCTTGTTTGGAATCTCTCTCATATTTTGAACTACGATTTTGGGAGATTATAACGGTTATGGTTTAGACCCGACCCATTTGTTGCTTTTGGATCTGAGAACCCAAGTAGTTAGCTGTTGTTCATCTCATTCCATCTTGTTGCTTGCTGAGTTTGGCTATTGGGAATTTTGGGTTATGTTTGAAATAGGTTGGGAAGTTAGTTTTTCAAAGTAGTTGTTGCCCTGAATTTTGCTTGTTCGCTCGAGCAACTATTCCTACGCTCAAGCGATCTTTACAATGCAAAACTATTGAAAGTTTGATATCTCCACTCGAACGATCTTTCTTGCACTCGAGTTGTCTTTTGCAGTCCTGTACTTCTGGGAAGGGTTATTGTGTGCTCGAGCTATGTCACTTATTGTGTCTGTCGCTCGAGTGACGATTCTTGCGCTTGAGCGGTCTGTGCGTATATCAGTTCGAGAAAAGGCCATTTTCAGTCACATTTTTATCTCTTCTCTCTCTAAATATTTCAACACCCTAGATCTACGCATTCTCTCTCTTTCTCTTTAGTTCTCCCTTTTAGCTCCAAATACTCTTAATCCATTGGTTTCCTTACCCTTGCCCTTTAAAGTAAAAGATAGAGCACGTCAAGGGCTTCGTTCTAATCGGAAATGTTAGTGTTTTCGACTCTATCAAATTCTACCCATAGTTTCTTCATGTCTTTTACTTTAAGGTAGGGATTTCTTTAACTTTTTTATATGATTTTTAGCTTAGTTATTTATCCTTTAAAAATGATTATAGATTTGTGAATTTTTGGAAAATCCTTGGGTTTGGTTTTGAAATCAAAAGAGAAGTTTTCCAAATTGGTTCTTAAAAATGGTTATGGGGATATGGTTATGGGTGGAATATGTTAAAATGATGGATATCTTTTTATAAAATTGATTTTTGTAAGAAAATGGGATTTTCTCCTAAATTTTGGATCTTTAGAATTGTGAAGGAAAATGGAAAATGATGTTGGGTATTGCGAAATTGGAACAATGTTTATGTTGATGATGATGGTGGAGTTGGATATGTAATATCACTCCCATTGTAAATGATGAAATTATATCTTTTCATTAGAAATTATATGTTGAGTAGAAATATCTATTTTAGGCTATCGGTGGAAAATAGCCTTGATTGTTGTAGACATTGCATGAGGATTGGGTTAAATTAAAACTAATTTCTCATACATTGTGCATTAAGCATCATTTCATATTTAACATTGTAAATGCATTGGCTTTGAAAAAAATGGGTGAATAGCTTGGTGAATCTGGTTAGGGAGTGGTTGTGGTTATGATGTTAGCATATGTGTCCTTAGTGAAAATCTAGAAAACTGCGCAGTTAGGTGCCAATCCTTTTGGTTAGCACCAGTAAAATGGCTTTGGTAGTGCTTGTATAGCCTACTAGCAAACACGTACCTAGAGATTCCCAGTGTTTTGTATCCACTGCCCTGTTTTCTATATAAAAGTATTATTTTCATGAATTGATTTATAATTATATTGTTTTAAGATGGAAAACAAGGAATGTTTGACAAATGGCATGCATGTGCATTCACCTTATAGTTTTGCTAAGATTCATATGCTATGTTAGACTATCTCTACTGGGCTTTGGCTCACCCTATGTAGAAAACAACTTTCAGGTGCTGATGAAATGCCTCCGCCAAGGACGTAGCTTGGGAGGACTTGGAGCTAAAGGATTCATTTTTGTTTAGTGATGTAATTATTTTTGTTTAAGCCTCGGGTTTTACTTGTATTGAGTTTAAACTCATTTTGTTGTACCCAAGTATCAACTTGGAAAATTGTAGCCCTTATGGCATGTATTTATTTGGTTTTACTTTTATTCTAAATCATGTATCCATGTCATATGCTATAGATGCAGGATCTTAGATTTATGAATGTGTATCGTATATGCCATCTTTTGAAATGATCAGAGATATAATGAATAGAAGATATGACATCATTGATCAATTGTAGCACTGTTATGAGATGGGTTAATGCTATTTATTTCGGGGCATTGCAACTCAGTATCAAAGCCACTAGGTTTGAATACTTTTGGATCGTGGGATATGGTTTTTATTACAATAGGTTCTCTTGCTAGATGATATTAGAAATAGACCTGATATGCTATGTGATAACATCCTTATGTGACTAAATGAGTATGGGATTTAATTTCTTAGATATTTATTGGGTCTACAAGTTTCTAGAAATCTTGTTAGAAGAGAACCTGATCACTGCTATTTCTAACTAGAACTCCGACAATGTCGCGGGACGGTCATTATTTGGAAAGGAAGTTCGTTTTTGTTTATGTGATTAGGTGCTTATGTGGAGTGAATTATTTGTTGTCCACCGCATTAGGACATGAGTTTAATAGCTTCGGCACATTTGTAAATGTGCTAATTTGTTGCGTGTTAGGCCTAGGCAGCAGGAGGTGTTGTTACCGGATGACATTCCAACGTTGTAGGAAAAAGTTAGTCAAGCCAACGTGGTCGAGCTAGCAGGTCAGCAAGCCATGGGCACTTTGGCCCGTGAAATGTCTGGTGCTTTGCGAGAATCCATGGACATTCTCAGGGCTGAGAATCAAGTCTAGACCTATGTTGGCGAGATAGGGCCATCCTTTTTGAAGAGGGAGTTCTTCTGGCCGAATTCAGATGAGTTCTTAAGGGGTTCCAAAGGAGCCACTAAAGGCAGATAAGTGGCTTGAGCAGATGATGAAGACGTTCGAGATGCTTGGCATCAAGGACGATGGGTTGAGGGTGATCTTGGCATTATTTCATTAGAAGGGAGATACGGGTTAATGGTGGAAGTATGCGCGTGGGCGCATTAGGGTGACTTGGGAGGGCTTTGTCAACGTCTTCCAGGACAAGTTCTTGCCTCCCATCGCTAGGGAGAAGTTGAGGGATCAGTTCTTGAAGCTCAAACAACTAAATACACTGTAACTAAGTTTAAGGCAGCGTTTACTAGCCTCTTGCACCAGAGCTTATGGCGAAGGAGGAACGTCGTTGCATAGAGTTTTAGAAGAGACTAAGGACCAGGCTCTTTTTCAAGGTAGTTAGGTCTATGATTAGGGATTATGGTCGTCTTGTAGAAGCGGTGGCTCATTTAGAGACTGTGATTCAGGTGGAGAAGGAGCGGATGAGGGACTCCAAGCAAAGGAGTTAGGAGGTTCGGGGAAGACACGGGACAATAAGAAGCAGAGATGTTGCACCCTATAGCAGTCTAATACAGTACAGTTCAGATCCACTTTTCCTATACCGAGTTCTAGTTCAGGGAGAGGTAGGCAGGGTGGGATCACTTGCTTTAAGTGTGGTCAGTTGGGCCACAAGTCTTCAGTTTGCTCGCAGACAGGAAAAAGGCAACAGTCTGCAGTATCCACAGCGTGCCACAAAAGCCAGAGTTAGAAGAGAGGGCAACCGCCTACCTGTTATCAATGTGGGCAGTCAGGGCACTTGAGGAGGTTTTTCCCTCAGGCAGGTGACACGTCTGGTGCGTCTGGTTCGAGGTAGATATAGAGCCATCAACCTACTTAGTCAGCACAAGCCTCAAGGGCTACATAGGGAGCTTTTTTGGCTCAATAAGTGTACCAGTCCTATGCTCCGAGGGATGAGTAGGTGGAATAGAGACTTACTAGGTGTGGGTATGCTGTTACCATGCCGAATCAGTTGCCAGCACCCTCTATTGTGAGAGGTAACTTTCTATTGTTCAATTCAATTGCTAGTGTCTTGATTGATACTGGTACATCTCATTCTTTCATTTCGTCTGCATTCGTATCAGCTTTGGGGTTAGATGTGGCTCAGTTGGCGTCTCCACTCAAGGTAGAGTCTCCAGTTGAGGGTAAGGTTGACTTGGACTTGGGATGTCATGGTTGTGAGATAGAGGTTGCTGGGCAGCGACTCCATTTTGCATTTGTATTGTTATGTTGGGTTTCGACGTCATTTTAGGCATGGACTGGTTGCCTTCGTATCGTACTATTATAGATTGTTACAGTCAGAGAGTTGCGATGTGCAACTTGAGTGGTAACTGTTTTTATTTTCTGGGAAACCGAGTTGATAAAGTTTTATCGCCAATTTATGACCCTTGTGGTAGGGGCGAGCTTATTTCTTGCAACTCTCTTGGGTAGTAAGAGTGATGAGGTCCAAGTTGAATTGCTGAGGGTAGTTTGTGAATACCCGGATGTCTTTCTTGAAGATCTTACTAGTTTGCCACCCCACCGAGAGATTGAGTTCCCCATTGACTTAGTGCCTGGCACGACATTGATTTGCATGGCACCGTATAGATTTACACCTGTCGAGTTGTGTGAGTTCAAGATTCAACTCCAAGAGCTGTTAGATAAGGGCTTGATTCGCCCTAGTACATCGCCTTGGGGAGCATCGGCTCTCTTTGCTAAGAAGAAGGATGGCACCTTGTGACTGTGTATTGATTATCGAAAGCTTGAACCGGATAACTGTTAAGAACAAGTACCCATTACCTCGTATAGATGATTTGTTTGACCAATTGAAGGGGTCTTGTTGCTTTTCCAAGATTGACTTGAGATCGGGTTATCACCAGTTGAGGTTAAAGGAGGAGGATATTTAGAAAACGACATTCTGTACGCGGTATGGTCACTATGAGTTCTTAATGATGTCTTTTGGGCTAACCAATGCACCGGCTTCGTTCATGGATTTGATGAATCGAATCTTCCATGAGTTCTTAGACCGTTTTGTGGTTGCCTTTGTTGATGACATCTTGATCTACTCACCCTCTGAGAAGGAACACGAGGAACACTTGTGAGTCGTACTTGAGTTGCTTAGAGCCCATTGTTTGTATGCTAAGTTCAGGAAGTATGAGTTTTGGTTAAAAGAAGTTAAGTTCCTAGGCCATATGGTATCCAGAAAAGCAGTGACGGTAAACTCTTCTAAGATAAAGGTAGTGCAAGATTAAGAACAACCTAAGAATGCCTTTGAGATCCGAAGTTTCTTGGGCTTAGCCGGGTATTACCGACATTTTGTGAAGGACTTCTCTAGATTGGCCTCACCATTGACTAGATTGACGAGAAAGGGGGTGAAGTTTGTGTGAAGTGAGACTTGTGAAAGTCGTTCAAAGAGCTTAAGATTAGACTCGCCACTGCTCCAATAGTGATTATTCTAGAGAGGGTCTGGGCTATGCAGTTTAATGTGATGCGTCTCGAGAAGGGTTGGGTTGTGTATTAATGCAAAAGGGGAATATGGTAGCATAAAGTTCGCGGTAGTTGAAAACTCATGAGAGAAACTATCTTACTCATGACTTAGAATTAGCGACAGTGATTTTTTCCCTAAAAATATGGAGGCACTACTTATATGGTGAGAGATTTGAGGTGTTTTTGGATCATAAGAGTTTAAACTATCTGTTTTCACAGAAAGATTTGAATTTGAGACAGAGGAGGTGGCTAGAGTTTATGGAGGATTATGAGTTGAACTATCATCCGAGAAAGGCCAATGTAGTGGACGATGCCTTGAGTAGGAAATCCGTAAGCAATGTAGCTAGTATTGCCATCCGGAAATGGGAGATGTTGGGTGCTATTGGCGAGTTCGACTTACATCTTAGTGAGTTCATTGAGTTGGTCGTTTTGTTCACTGTCGTTGCACAACCTATACTTATGAGCCAAGTTATTGAAGCATAAAGGGGTGATCATGAGGTAGAGGCTATCCGAGGGAAGATATCCAGTGGAAAGGTAAAAAAGGGCTTGAACGTGCACTCTGACTTGAGTATGAGGTATTTAGACTATCTTTTCGTGCTAGGATCTTGTAAGGAGGAGGTACTCTGAGAGTTTCACCATTCACGCTTTGTGGTACACCCGCGAGGCACAAAGATGTACCACGACCTTAGTCACTAGTTTTAGTAGAGAGGGATGAAGAGAGACGTAGTATTATTTGTTTTGAGGTGCCTTAGTTGTCAACAAGTGAAGGTCGAGCATCAACGACCAACAGGTTTGTTACAACCCTTATCTATAGCCGAGTGGAAATAGGAGCATGTCATGATGGATTTTGTTGTGGGTCTTGCGAGGACCCAACGGGGTAATGATGCTGTGTGGTTGATAGTCAACCAATTAACTAAGTCTGTACACTTTGTACTTATACGCACGAGTGACTCGTAAATTATCTTGTCAACGTTTATAGTAGGGACATAGTTCGACTTCATCGAGTTCCTGTGACGATTATTTCGGATAGAGATCCTCGTTTCATGGCCCAATTGTGGTAGACCCTACAGAATGCCTTGGGCACTAGATTGACGTTCAACACCGCCTATAATCCTCAAACAGATGGGCAATTCGAGCGAACCATTCAGATCTTAGAGGACATGCTTTGGGGTTGCATTCTAGATTTTAAGGGCTAGTAGGAGAGGCATTTACCCTTAGTGGAGTTTTCCTATAATAACAATTTTTAGGCGAGTATTGGTATGGCTGACCATGTAGATCTCTAGTGTGTTAGGCTGAGGTGGGTGACACACCTATGTTAGGTCCTGAATTAATCCAAAAAATGACTAAGAAGGTCGCGTTTATCCATAGGAGGAGACCGTTGTCTTTTGAAATAGAAGATCACCTATTCGTGAAGATATCACCGAGACGAGATTTAATGAGATTTAGGAAGAACAAAAAGTTGTCCCCTACATTTATTGGGCCCTTTGAGATTTTAGAGTAGATCGGGGAGGTAGCTTATCGTTTGGCCTTGCCCCCCTAACTTTCCAGGGTTCATGACGTGTTCCATATTTGTATGCTCCGGAAGTATGAGCCTGATCCTTCACATGTTGGATTGGACCGAGTTAGAGGTAATGAGGATATCTCGTACGAGGAGAGACTAGTTCGAGTTTAAGACTTTCGGGACTAAGTCTTGCAAGGCAAGACTATTCCATTGGTTAAGGTGTTGTGGCGATACCATAGGGTTGATGAGGCGACTTGGGAGCGCGAAGCAAAAGTCCATGAGAAGTACCCGGACCTATTTGTTGATGTTTGAGATTTACGTTGAAAACATTGTAATTGTTTTTGGAAAATTGAACTGTGATAGTTGGTGTTAAAAAACTCGGTATATCCTTGTTATAAATCTGGATGATATGGGAATTGTTTCACTTTCTTTAAATGTTGGTTGATTTTAAATTTCGGGGACGAAATTCATTAGGGGGGAGATTATAATGATTTTGGTTTAGACCTGACCCATTTGTTGCTTTTGGTTCCGAGAACCCATGTACTTAACTGTTGTTCATCTCATTCCCATCTTGTTGCTTGCTGAGTTTGGCTATTGAGAGTTTTGATTGTGTTTGAAACAAGTTGGGAAGTTAGTTTTTCAAAGTAGTTGTTGTCCAAAATTTTGCTTGTTCGCTCGAGCGACCATTCCGATGCTCGAGTGGTCTTTTACAGTCTGCAAAACTAGTGGAAGTTTGATATCTTTGCTCAAGCGGTCTTTCTTGCACTCGAGCTGTCTTTTGTAGGTCTGAACTTCTAGGAGGGGGTTATTGTCCACTCGAGCAGTGGTTTTGGTCGCTCGAGCGATATCACTTATTGTGTCTATCGCTTGAGTGACCATTCTTGCGCTCAAGCAATCTGTGCGTATATCAGTCCGAGAAAAGGTCATTTTCAGTCACTTTGTCATCTCTTCTCTCTCTAAACATTTCAACATCCTAGATCCACGTACTCTCTCTCTCTCTCTCTCTCTCTCTCTCTCTCTCTAGTTCTCACTTCTAGCTCCAAATACTCTCAATCCATTAGTTTCCTCACCCTCGCCCTTTGGAGCAAAGATTTCAGTCTCTTCTATTTCAATTGTTAATTTCAAACCACTTAGTTAAAAATAATTAAAATTTACTTATCAATTTTTTAAAAATTGTTTTCAATTAATTAAAAAATAAATTTATCCATCATTATTTAATCTCGTGCATAGCACGGGTTATGTCATGACCCAAACCTGCCCTATAGGGTAGGATCATAACCGGCCAGTAATCTTGAGATTACCTACAGCCTCAGACCGAAATCAAATTATAATTAATAATAGGGGGCAGAATGTGGAAGCAAAATACAGAAATTGTCCAATGAGATGTGTATACATGGCAAAATAAAAACTTTTCTCATGTATATAATAACTCACACATTACATACATAAGCATATTATAAATGTCCAAGATCATTCAAAAGTAGTCTTAACAAAACCAAGGTTATGTACAAACTTGGTCAAACATGACCACAAAAACAAAAACAAAAACAAAAAAAAAAACAAAAAACAAAAGAAGAACAAAGAAAAAGTAAAGCCTTTTCCACGATGCGACCTTGGTTGACCTCTCAAAACTTGGTTTTCTCACAGATCACTGGGGCTGGGGCTGGACATCCCGCTACTCACCTACATACATATAAATAAAGAGTGAACTAACGCCCCAATGAATAATAACAGAGTAAAGGGGTTAATGAATGAGATTCATTGAATAGATCACTTGTAATGTAAACATTTGAAATACTCTTCTCATTCATATCAGATTTATAAATCATAACAAAGCAAAACGACCTTGGGTCCAATATATCACATCTGTATACAAAACGACCTCGGATCCAACTCATAGACAAAATGACCTCAGGTCCATCCATTATATGCAAAACAACCTTAGGTCCATCTATACAAAACGACCTCGGGTCCACTACTTTATGCTCAAGGCATATCGAATGGGCAAAACGACCTTGGGTCCAACATTCTTATATTCAATTTATGCTCATAACCGTATTCATGATCATGATCACATCCGTATTCTTAGTCAAAACGGCATTTGGTCCATTTATCAATCATATAAAACGGCCTTAGGCCCAATCCGTATCCTTGTCAAATTTACCGAACGGCCTTGGGCCCATTTCATATTCATACATCAACCACTTGCAGACTCTATTACGAATCAAACAGATAGAATACTCATTCAGAGTACAAATTCATAAGTTCAGAAACTTACCACACAGGTAACATTCAGAAAATAATACATATGCAAAATATCATTATTAAGATATTACTCACAGTGTTTAGATGCTTGATTCGGCCTTGCAATTGACCCTACATAATTCACAACACATTGGGTCATAATACAATTCAATTTGTTCCTTAGTTTGTTTAATTCTCTTAGGCTTCTTTCGTGTTCTTTAATTCATTTAGAATGCTTAATATGTGCCTAAGAATGCTCAGAAATGAAAGAGAACAGAAATTGAAGCACAAAACAACTTTTCAAAAGTTCTTGAAACAGGGCCCTTCGCTCGAGCACAACTTTGGTTGCTTGAGCGGATCCCTTGGTTTGCAAACATACTAGTTGCTTGATTTTTAGGCTCGAGCCAACTTTTTTTCGCTCAAGCCATGAGTAATGCAAACCAGGGTTCGCTTGAGCGCAGGTTATGTCATTCGAGCCACCGTGCAATTCTCTGTAAAACTTCTGGAAACTTAACTTTTACGCTCGAGCACCATTTCTTATGCTCGAGCGAACTGGTCAAATTTTGGAATTTCCATAATTGTGTTTGAAGCTCAAACTTGCAATTCAATGGTTCAAACTTTGCATGGTTGATACAAAAAACATGGAAAAACATTATAGAACATGAAAACATAGTTAATTTGCAACCAATTGTCCAAGATCATGGCCCATTTCTCAAATTTGAACTCAATCTTAAAGTTATACACCATGCATGTCTTAACTTGAATGCTTTTCTTTTCAAAACACAACAAGATGGCATGAAATGTATGAAACCATGAAAAACCTATAAGGTCTTGTCTTCTAGACCTCATGCATGTTTGAAATTCAAGAAATCTTAGCTAAAAAATGAAGGATCATGCATGCATGTACATTTTAAATTTAATTCCTCCAATTCAAGGTGATTCATGCCTCTATTGTACAATTTCATGCAAACAAACTCAAAAACTAGATGAATTCAACTTCTACATGCTTTAACTACAAGGATTAAGGGAGAATTTCATACCTAGTGTGTGAATTCAAGTGTATCTTAGCTTAGTTATCCAAGTCTCCTTTCAATTTCCTACAATTCTCCTTGTTCTCTCTCTAAGTCAAGTGTTCTTCTCTCTCTAAAGCTCTCTTTGTAGATTTTTGAGCTCAAAATGAGCTTAAGCACTTGAATTAACATATATATACTTAATTAATCTTATTGGCTAATCAAAGCTTAGGCTTAATTAAATCAAATTAATCTAATTATTTTGATCCGAATCGATTTTTAATTAATTTTCACCATAGGCTTTAAAAATTATGATAATCACAATGATATGATAAATTTTGGTTTCTATCATCTCTACGGCCTTCAATTTCAATTTATTACAACATATAAGAATAGATTTTCCTACAGTGGACACAGATATGAATTCAAAACTACACATAATCACATAATTGGCATCCAATTTCACATTAAGCACATAATCACAAGTATAATTAAAGATTAGCAGCATAACACAGAACGGGGTTATCACAAGTTATATATGCTAGTTTTATGTTAACGGTAGGTATGATTTTAAAAATAAATTGTTGATACAAAAATGATTTAATCAAGTGGTTATTGATATCTAATCAACATAATTTTTTATAAGGTTGAAATACTCGACAAGCCCCACACATTGAATGATTTAAATCATTAAGAAAAACTCAAAATGAGTCGGACTGGACGGTCTAATTGAAATATCAAATTAGAGAGGATACAATTATTTAGGCATATATTAGTAGTGTGACAACCCTCACTACTATTTACTGATCACACCACTGATTAGTGCTAATCTATGATTAAGCATGTTAATTGACTGATTGACTGAAATTCTGAACTGATTGATTGAGTGTGTTAGTTTGAATGCAATTCTATCTATTGATTGTTAAATGATTTGTTCATGTTTTATGTTTTAAACTGCAAATTGAAAGCCTTATCGGCGGCCGAACCAGAAATTGTTTAGTGTTTTGTGCTAATTAGAATTTATGTGATTTTATGGCATGTTTAATTGAAATTTGATTTGGTATGATTAAATTAGATTAATTAATGCTAAATTACATAAGTTAGACTTATTTACCCTTTTGCCGCTTAGTGGCCTATCTCTACAACACTCTGAGACTTGATTTTATATCATTTCTTCAGCCCATTTCTTGAGCAAAACCGACTAGAGAGGGGGAGGATAGGGAGACAGAGTGATTTCATCTTGTTTTGGCTTGGAGATTAAGAGATTTGAAGGTTAATTGCATAGTTGAGCTTCTACACTTGAAATACAAGGTTTAAGGTAGAGAATTCAACCTCTCATTGATGTATTTATGTATTGTCTTGCATGGTTCATGGGAGTTTAGTGATCTAAGTCAAGTTTTGGGTCTAAAAATGTTGAATTGAAGCTTAATCCATGCATGCATGTACATGTTCTAGCATTTTGAGGTTGATTTCAAGGGGATTGTTACATGCATGTTCATATCTTGAGTATAGTTCATGAATTCATCATGTTCTTGAGGAAATTGACTCTTTTGAACAAGTATTTAAAGCTCTAAAGTTTTTTAAATTCTTGCATGTTGCATACACTTCATGTTCTTGAAGTTTTGTTTGAAATTATGTTTAATTGACTCACCTTTGGGCCTTGATTTTACAAATTGAACTTTGAATCATGTCATACTATGAGTTTACAAGTGTTTTCCAGAAAATTAGCCCAAAAGGATCGAATTTGATGCATTAAAAGTTGATTTTGAGCTTGAAGGTTCAATCTGGAATTTTCAGAATTTGGACTCACGCTCGAGCGTGAAAAGTGACTGTAGACACCCATTTT